>CM057154.1:34317853-34405978 GCA_029962745.1 Echinometra lucunter
TTTTGACCCAGAATGGAGTGTGGCCCCAACGGACTATTTTCCGGGTCAAGTCTGACTCGGAATTTTTAAGAGTGTACATTACCATTCTCCTAGCCCGCAGTAGTCCCCATCCCCAAAGTTTTTCCCATATAGACGCAAGGAGATTTGACTATAGCCCCATCCTCTACCCGTTTACAGGTGAAGTTTAATAACACTATCGATAAATTTGCCAACATAAAAATAAAAAAAATTGATCTGAAAGAAAAATTGAATACGCTACAGCTTCACATTTAAAAATACTTGATCAATCGGTGATCGGTTCTACCAGAATGTGATGACCCCCCCCCCCCCCCCTTCTCATAACGATTTTGGAATATATTTCAAAGGTGAATAATAATCGAAAATCTTATGCATTTAACAGTAACGATTCGTATACAAAATGCTGTCATTGTAGATTAGAAAGCTTATATCATCGTACAATGACTCAGTCTATATATCGAAATGATTACGGTTTCTAAGGATTAACAGCTTAGTGATCTGGATCAAGATTAAATTTCACCGCATTAGTTCTCATGACTACCACCATATCTGTACTAATCCACTTGCAGTTACAGGAATGAACCATCGGAACCATCAGAACGGCTATCAGAATTAGCTTTACTCGTGCATGCTCGAATCATCCCATGGGAATTTATAAGTAACATTACTCACATTCAAACAACAACGACGCTAAAATTTTAACGATAGCTACATTAAAGTGAACATGGTATAGTTTTGAAATGTGAGCCTCGAATGTAAAGAATGGTCAATCATGTTGAAAATCACGTAGCCTAATGTCGTCGTGTCTAGATAAGCTACTTTCTTGTTGAACACCCCTGTTGAAGCTGATCGATATTTCGGCGTGTTATTTCTGAAAATAAATGATGGAATGATAGAATTTAAGTGCCCTATTAATTTGATATATCTTCCTTTCTATTCTATTCTATCTGCACGTCCTTTCTCCCCTATCTCTCTCATTTTCTCTCTCGATCTTTCTAATTTTCCCTCTTTCCCCTCAGCATGCATCAACTACTTATTCTTTGACTTTTTCTCATCTCAAGCTAAATGATGTGGGTCAATAAGTATTGCAGACCGAATGTTTTGCTCGTTTGGAGTGAACCATTCGTGTTACATTATTATCACTCATTTGCTGATTTCTTCAGTACTAGCCTGGTATTTAAATAGCTAGCAAAGCACCATTGTGTTTTTCCTCTCGACACTTAACATACTGAAGGGCACTCAGCATTCTCGTTTTCTTTAAGCCGTCAAACTGACATCATCCATCTTTTACTACACTTTTCTCACCTCATGTTTTCCTACGTTCATCTTAATGAGACGGGTGAGATGGTAGGAATGTTTGTTGAACGTGCTGACAAACATTCCCTTTACAAAAAATAAATTAGAACGTACACACAAAATGACACGAAAAAAGGATACGAGCCTATTAGCCTATACCAGTTGATACGAGACTTTTTTCCTTGCAATAACGTTTCCATGACTCTCTGCTGCCAATACTACGCTAGTAATAATGAAATTTCATATCGGTTGCTTTTTACGAAATGTCAAATGCATTAAACCATTGGATCTTATGATGTAGGAGAGAACAGTCCATCTCTCATGTCTTCTTAGCTCTAACCATGAATGAACAGACATCAAAAGGATTGCATTTTTCGTGGATGAAATATCGGGGTCGAATTACTGCAGCTTGAGAAGGCATCATCCACATAAGAATACTTTACTCCGCAAATGTTACTTTGTTAGTCAATCATTTCACCGTGCTGTGATTTCATAATAAGACCAACCAGTGCAGGGGTATTTAGCGCAGTTTAATGACAAAGTTGAGATTTAGATCAATAGCTGCAATGACGGCACATAAACTTATGATCCAAGACTGAAGCTGAACTCAAGCTAGAAATCGTCGAAATGTGTTTGTGTGCGTACGTACTTAAAGTCAAAAGTATAGCCCCTTTCACATCTCGACAGAATTCGGCAACAATGGCGCATTTCTGTATTTTCCAAATACCTGAAAAGCTATATAACAATATCACAAGGAACAAAAGACGTCCACCAATTAAAAGACTCTCATCCCAATATCAAATCAAAGCTCAAACTTAATTATTTAGTGAAATTTACATGTCAAGCATTCATAGAATTGAAAGAGCAACTGAGGCTACTGGAATAGGCCTATCCATGAATCAAATGTTAAAAAAAACAAAAACACAAAATCAAAATCATAGCGCTCATTTTCTTATTTGTTTCTTATCTTTGAATTCATTCCATCATTCAACTAATTGGAAAATAGGAAAAGCATTAAAAATGCCTTCGTAACTTCATGAATATGTAAATGCATTAACTCTAAAATGATGGATAGTGGGAAGTACAATAAACTATTCCAAAACATCAGGTCATGATATATTCCATCATAATGTTGGGAGGCTTATTACAGCACTTCATCTCTCCCCCTTTTTTTTTTGTTCTTTCTTTGATAAATCTTTTCCCTTGATATGCTCCACTCTAAGTGTCTTACCCTAGAAATCTTGTATCTTCATAATTAAGTTACATGAGAAGTGACACTTAATGTCTAGCTTCAGAAGCGATTCACTGCTTGTATTTATTTCAGTCATTTAAATCCCATTAACCAAACCTATTTTCCCCCATGAAATTAAACACGTCCCTTTTCTTTAGTTGGTACAAACACTGACAAAACTTTTCTATAAAAATAATTTTTATCGCGAAAAATACTGTTACTCGATTTCAGAACAGTTTATATAGCCTCATCAATATGCTTTTACGAATTAGTTTAATACTTACCTCGCAAATTCTCTCCGTCTCCAAAATAGCTTTCTCTCAGGTTATGGAAAACAATACTTTTTACAAACAGTAAATTATGGTCACTTGCTGTAATTCCAGTTTACCTAAACGAAATCCTTCAATAATCGGAAGGGATATAAAGTGATGATGAATTCCTCTAAATATTCAACAGTATGTTATATACAGAACAATAACAATCGTTGAGGAAAATTCACTCGAAACTGAGACAGACAAAGTTTGGATAGTTCCGCTGACGATTCAATGTTATGTAACATTACAGTTTGCAGACGACGAGAAGCTCTCATTTCCCGCGTAAATATCAATATTCACGTTCAAATCAAAACTCTGAAGTGCACAGCCAGAGAAAGATCGTGTAATTAAAAGTAGGGCTCAATCTCATCTACTCGCTCTTTCTCTCGTTGTCTCCTATATATTTTCTACCAGTTTTTCTTTTTGGTATCTATCAGGTTTTTATCATCCAGCTGAAATTGATCCCTGGTTGCTACTCAACATCTAAGGGCAAGGAGCGAGCGATTAGTGGTTGCGACCGTCTGCCACGAGGTTTGTGTTTGAGTTTGATATTATTCTCCCGCGCAAATCAGTACTCGCTTGAATAGTCAAAGCACCAGGTGGGCGGAGAGGTATCATCAAAAGCCAACTCTCTGTCTTCTGCTCCTACGCAGTATATTGTCCAGAAACATCTAGGAAAGGATCCCTTTTCTACCTCTTTGGATATGTATTTTATCAGACACTGGTTTGAAAAAAACATAGTATGACACTATAAGGCAATCGATTAGCTTAAAAGATCATTCACAGTATAAAATTAATGACATAAAGGAGCTGTGACTTTCATTTTTTCCAATAGTTACATTGAGTAGATTTCTACCTCGAATGTACTAGAATAAAATCTTGATACCATTAGCCTCGGTTTTCTCTCTTTCTTTGTTTGTTTTTAAATAAATCTAGCCCTATTTTTTTCTATATAGCAAGCCCCATATCTCTGATGGCGTATCCAAGAAAAGGGCAGAATCTTTACCCAAATAGGTGTGGACAGGAATTAGTAAAACATTAAACGAAATCCTCATGGATTTTTTTCTAGTGCAGGTGGGGGCTTTCCCAGACATGCCAGTGCTTTCGAGAGGATTTTACATTTCTACGAAATTTTAGTAAATTAAAAGAGAATGTTTGTCTCAGTCTAGATAACATTTTTTACAGGATTGATAAACTTTCTTCGGTAATGTCGGTGATTTTCCTTTTTTTTTGGGGGGTTGTTTTCCCTTTTCTTTAACATTTAGCTCAGACTAAAAGTATTTTTTAAGCCTATGATCATTCTATTTCAAGATGCTGTGGGTTTCTCTCCCCTCTCTCTCTCCTCCTTTCTTCTTTCTTTCTTCTTTTAAAAACGTATCCTAAATCTAAAGAATGAACATCGGAGTTGAGATTAATATCGAAGTTATCAAAGCTGCCGAAAATTATGGCTCCAAATAGGACGAACGAAACAAATAAAGCATTTCCACTTGGTGAAGGTGACCTTGATGATGGCGCCTTAGACGTTAATTAAACACGTGGTTGACCTGTAACACATCCGTCTAATCTGAGCATTTCACACTGAATCTATATATTTACTCCTTCTTCTTCTCTGCTTGATATGAGAAATACACAGAAAGTTTTCGTTATTCGCACGAGGTGTTTAAAAAAACATCTTTGTTTTTGTAACTATTAACATTTACGTATTAAATGTAACGCACCAATTTAGATGTCTCAAATTAATAACATCCTCCCTCTTCCAATTAATCTTTCATATATTTACAAAAAAAGGTCATTTCACCAAAATGATAGATAGCCTATTACGGAGCTGGTGTATACGACAGGGATGGCTTATTACGTCATCTAATCACTGGGAACATTATCATTTCACGCTTGTAGCATACTCCCATTTCTAACGCTTGTTCAAGATACGTCCACACAGACAGCATTACGGCTGGCGTCCAACGTAAAGCAGTCAGCTGAAGAGCGCACCAGTGTTATCATGCAAGGAGGAAGGCGGGGCGCCACTCAATCTCTTCTCATCATACTGGAGTCACACGCGGCCATGTGAAGATGTCTTCATGCAGCACAGCGTGACGTCACAGCGTGACTGTGATGAATATTCACATTAAGTTTGTTATGATATCATAGCTGGAGGTCCGTGAAGGTGTGATAGTATACAATATGAATGCTCGTGTTACATCACTGGACGTAATCGTGATTTTAATTACATATTTATCATTCATGTGCAGGGTCACAGAGAACAAGTTCACTAGCACATTAATGTCATTCGCTAAATGGACAGTATAAATGAATGTTGTCAACCTCAACTGTTCAGTTCCTTTTACTGAGAGCTTTCAATATGTGTGACGAAACAATAAGACGTAAACAAACAACGTTCTATGGTAGCACGATCAAAAAGGATAACTGGTAAACACTACGATAATATTATGAATTGACCAATGAAATGATGAAATATTCTTCTCAATAATGTATTCAATAGATGCAGAAGCGTTAAAGAACTTGATTAAATGCAAGTATTTGTTGTATTAAAGTCCCTCTGTATCTACATTCATACCTTATTTTATCTTGATAATACAGCAGGCATGTCCAATGTATGTCCAAGGCATGGTGGAGGATTTGATGTGACCTGCCCCACTAGCCTATGAAACCGGCCCTTTAAATATAAATCTACTGGCCCTCAAGTAAAAAAACAGAGAAGAGGCCCGGGGAGAAAACTCTCCAAACCCCCGATGATCAGTCTATCCCTGCCACTGACATTGTCATGACATCAGGTAAAACCCTTCACCATGTTCACACGCACGCTCTTGTAACATACTACTGTTTTTGCTTTGGGCTAGGGTTATTCGTGGTCCATAGACCGTATACGAAGGATAACATTGTAGATGCGATTTGTTATAAAACGAGGTACTATACGCCAGGTATATTCCAAAGGGTATATAACATGCTATTCATCAACCTCGATACAAGAAAGGACAGGATAGGCAATGATAGGGGTGTTCATGGTGATTACGAGAAACAATAGGGTTGATCGAACTACACGCCGCAAGTGCATTCACGGAAAGATAAAACTTGTACTTAGGACCAAAAACATGCAATAGATCAAGACTCACAAGGGACAAAACTGGTAAAAAGGCAGTAACCGCATTAAAAACAACAATGGGTTACAAGCTTAGAGTACGATTTTCATTCATCAGGAAACGTTTCATGTTAATATCTTTCAGTTACATCGTATGCGACCATTGATGTAGCTTTTTCATTATGCAGCAAACACATAAAAATTTGATGGAGTTACTGTTTCAGACAAAGACAATAATAAAGACATTGCTACATTGCTTCATGGACAAGCGAATTCTTGTTGGAAAATCCAAATCACATTTTAGATGAGACTTTTCCTCTTTACTGGCCGTGAGATATAATTGGTGTAGTCTAACCAAACTCTAGAACTATCTTGATACCTGATTTGTCTGCCTTAGCACATGTTTTATTTTCCTGCTACTGAGTATCCCATTCTTTTTTAATGTTCTCTCTCTTTCTCTCTCACGCTCCTTCTCTCTTCGTTTCTCTATCTTCTCTCCCTCGCTCTCACTTTTCTTTCTCTCCTTCCCTCTCTGTCACTCTCTGTCACTCTCCTTCTCTTTCCCTCTCTCTGTCACATGTTCTTTTTTTTTTCTCCACATCCTTTCCCTTTTCATTTATATTTTACTGCATCTCCCTTTCTCTCTTCTCTCTCTCTCTCTCCCTTCTCTCTTCTGCTCAGGCTTCCCTTTCTCTCTTTCTCCCTTTCTCTCTATCATACCACTTCTCTTTCTCCCTCTCTCTTCCTTCTCTCTTCTTCTCAGGCTTCTCTTTCTCTCTCTCTCCCTTTCTCTCCATCATCCCACTTTTCTCTCTCTCTCTCTCTCTCTCCCTTCTCTCTTCTTCTCAGGCTTCCATTTCTCTCTCTCTCTCTCTCCCTTTCTCCCCATCATCCCACTTCTCTTTCTCCCTCTCTCTCCTTCTTTCTCCCATTTTGTCACACTACACCATGTTCCTTCTTTCTCCTTATCTTTCATTCCTTCTTTCTGATTAACCCTCTCCCCATCTCCATCCTTCATTCCCTCCTATACTTGTCACTTTCTCCATTCATTCCCTGCTGTGTAACATCTTCCAATCATTTATGGGTTCCGATTGTTTATCAAGGTATTTGTCATTACCACCAGCCCTTGTTATTTAGATCGACTCGGATGGTTTTTAATCAGTCCAAATAGTCGTTCAACTGAGTTGTTAGTAGCTACAGCGATAAAACACCTGTAAAATTTCTTCATTTTTTTCCCGCCGTGAATCCTAAAGATGATTTCTGTGAGAAGAGTGCGCGAACGGAAACACTTTGATTGTTTAATACTTGACCTATTTGGGGCTAGATTATCATGGCCAAGCGGACATACATGTATACATATTCTATGCATCTCAAATGCTTTCTCATGTAATTTTCAGTCATTATTTTGTATTAGTATCAAAAGATCTGAATTTTATGAAAACCCATGCATAATATTCATCAAAATAATCGTCGCGGGGTTCTAATGACTGATCTTCAAAAGGATCATCTGCATTTCGCTAGCTCAAAAAAAGGAAATTATCAAAATCACAATAGCTCAGCGGATAAGGTCATACACGCTCGTAGTTAATTAACAGGTATCTAGACTGTAGCGTTATAGTAAAACATTGTGTCTCATAAAAAGCTTATCTTATCTGTCCGTACATACTTATATGATTATGTTTATCAGTACGAATGTATTATGTTCTTTAACCTCAAACTTTAACTTCCTGTCAACAATGGAATTCCGATGATAAACATAGCAGGCTAGCCCTGTTCCACGGCCTCTGCTAAACCGTTTTTATTTTTCTTGACGGTTCTGAACTCGGGTTCGGCGAGGTCGCAAGCAGCAAGGACAAATCGGCAATGGGTATAGGAATTACTGTTTCGGTTTATCCCTAGAACGAAAAATGAGAAAGAAATGATTATGAAAGGAGTAAAGGAATGAAGAAGACATGCAGAGAAAGGACGAAAGAACGGAAAAATCGATTTGATTTTTATTTGTTTCACCTGCCCCCTTAATCATCAGCATGTTCTAAAAATCCAACTCGTCTACAATGCGGGAGAGTTGGGGTGGTGGGGAAAAAAAAAGAACTCGCCTGTTTTGGACCGTCAAAAAGTCAGCCGAGTGGCGCAAATAAATCGATATTAATTACTGAGGACAGTAACCATTTCATGATGACGTTACCCGACCTCATAATGTTTTTGATGTCAGATGGTTTTTCTTAGCTTCTTCACCTTACCCTTACTTTTCTCCTCACATTGGCAGTAAGACACATATTAAATATAAGGCCAAGCAGAAGCCCGAAATAAATCATAAATAGAAGAAAAGACAAATGAAAGAAAATAAACATAACAGATGCAAATAAGATACTTGCAAATGAATTCAGCCAAAGTTGTGTTAAGGAGAGAACGAAGTAAGTAAAAGCGGCTCGGTTTACACAAAAGAAGTGAGAGAACAGAAAAAGGGAAACAGTGAGGACATTTACAGAAACTTACAAAACAAAAAGAATGAGACAAAGTTGGGAATAGAAAGATATTTTTGATCTTAAAAGAAATAATAAGTCCATGTTAAACAAACAGAAGACACTTTAAGCCTACGTGTGTCGATAAAGAGTTTGGCAAAACCCTCGCTGTCGAATTTAGTTCTCACTCCACCAACCTATGATAGTATGCAAAAATGCTTTAGATTTCCTGAATCAAATTGACGGATTCAATTACCGTAAACTTTGCGGAAATTTTTATCAATATAAAATCAATTTAGGCAATTCCGGTGTAATAGAGCGAGGTATATTAAGCGCCATTGTTGGGCATCATATTAGGTTTTAATAGACCAAACAGGCTGAAAGTTGGAACGGGCGAGTTCCAGTCGCCTATGTATATACCCCACAACTGTGATTTCTATATAGGGCTGTATTGACGCTTTTTAGATCAACAGGGAGATTTATATCTGCAAATCAGTTGCAATGATCATTTCAAAGTATCTTATTACAGACGTGAATGGCACATCTAATGGTGTGTTTTTTTCCCCAGCAAATAACTTTAATATGTTTAAATACAGATGGTTGCACTATACGATTGAGAAAAGGGATGTGCTATTAAATCTCACTTTGAAATCTATGTAGTGACAGCAAAGACAGAATATTTCGTTCTCCTGACAAATTTGGATGTATTAGAAAGGTGAAACAAAGTGTAAGTCAACGTGGTAACAATGTTTGACAATCATAGATTGATTTTTCCTTTTAGATTCTACATTAGAGGCTTGAATAAGATTTTTCTTTCATACGCTTTGAAACGAAACAAAGAAAATGCTTATTTAACATGACTGTATTCATGCTATTAAATCAATGTAATCAAGTCATAACAAGAAATATTTCTTCTTTAACCTGTCAAAAAAAAATATAGATCTAAACATGTTAGAGAAAGGCAACAAATCTACAGATACATTCTTGTAATACACGAAGCATGGGAAATGTACGATATCAAACCAACAAAACGTCCATGCCAAAAACCAAAGAATAATTGTGCATCTCAGGCTATGAAATCGTCCACACGTCAATCATAAACGAACTCCAAACATTTCCCCGACCATCAGCCTAAATGTATAATCCACAAAACATCTATGCCATTTGCAGAGGAGAAAAAAGGCTTTCTTTTAATTTGGGATGACATTTCCAGCGGTTGTCCTCTCCATTTCCAGGGATGTTACCAAACAGAAAACAACAATAACCACGGTGGAGATAAATTCCAGGCCACTTTGGGTTTTCATTAAAAGGGAAATAGAGCTGGTTCGCATGATGTGGATTTTTCCCAAAGAATTTCTTTCTCTGTGACCATGTTGTGGAATGGTTAAGTACAAGGGAGACTGTGTAGAGATATAAGGTATCAAATAAACTTTTTCCTATCTTTGTCATCGATTAAGTTCTTATTGTTTTAGTTTTCTAAAGGGTTTAATTGCTTAGTTCAAACTGTGTTTTATGTGGCTGCTTTTAGTAGATACTTGTGACTGCTCTGCTAAGTAAATTCATCAAACTTATTTCTATATTCCTTCTAAACTTTGAGATGTTTCCTAATTACCTTTAAATAAGTTCTTGACTTAGGTAGTTACTTAAACGAGATCGTGAAAAAAATTCATATACAATATACGTATGATATTCTCATTCATTAACAGAAACGAAGGAGGAGAAAAAAGAGAGCCCAAGGTAATTTAACGAAAAGTGAGTCAGGTCAATTGTTTTGGTAAGGTAGAGAAAGGAATAAAGGTTCCTCGTAATTCATGATTACGTTTATAAATAAAATGAAAACAAACAAACACTAAAAATAAAGGTGTTGTGGCTCAGTGGATAAGTGAACCGCGAGATCCGGGGTTCGAATCCCACCACGGCACTCATGGCCCTTGGCAAGACATTAATCTACATTTGCCACCCTCCACCCAGGAGCAAATGGGTACCTGTAAAGATTGCCGAAAGCCAATGTGACTGCCTTTGCATCGCCCTGCATGCACGCATGTGAACGGTGCAAATGGTAGGAATGCTCACTAAGGAGTGGAGATGGTGCACATTTGTGTGCGGGTTAGAAATCCGGTGATCCAGGGTAATAATAAACATTGTAAAGCGTAGTGAAGTATTCATGTAATATGCTATATAAATGAAACTGTTATTATCAGTGTTATTATCATTATCATTATTATTGTTATTATTATTATTATTGTTATTATTATTATTATTATTATTATTATTATTATTATTATTATTATTATTATTATCATTATCAAAATTATTATTATTCTTGTTATTAAAACAAAGAGAGGATTATGAATATTCTGTATACAGATACTTACTTTTCTGTCTTTCATATTGTTGTGGAAATTAATGAAAATGATTGGAATAGAAATGAAACTGAATTGAATATAACTGAGAGCAATGAAGAAATCTGTTGAAAGGTAAGGGTAAACTAGGATACGACATCACCTTGAAAAGTGCAATATCACATGTGATGAATTCAATTAGTGTATAGGGATCTCCTTTTTGCTTAAATGTTCTCTCTGCCCTACATCCTGTACATGAAGCATATATCCTACTTGTTTGCACGTGAAACATATTTGAATGAGGGCTGTCCACCACGTGACAAGTACAGAGCTACTACATATCACCTACTGTGGAAACGTTCTTTTTGGTTCCCTTTGTTCAGCTATTCTATGTTGTTTAACGTTGAATTAATGCATAGGAGAAATTCCAAATGAGATCGAAACAATTGGATTTAAGAAATTTTGTATAGGGGATATATAACAGGGGTATCAGCATTGTCAAAGCTAACTGCATGATCATAATTCGGTTTATTTGGAAGAAACAGATGCGTCTCGCATTATAATGCTTTATTTGAAGCTTCGTGTTCTTCTAATTACATAATCAATATACTGAAACAATGTATTGGAATAACCTGTCAGTGCAGTCTAGAAATATCTTATAAGATTAGCCTGCTTTCATTATCTTACATGTGTGTGTGTGTGTGTGTGTGTGGGGGGGGGGTGGTGTCAGGGTGCGTGTCTGTGTGTGTGCATGTGGATGTGTATGCCGTGGTCCAGTGGTTTAAGGCGCTTGACTGGAGACGCTAGGATCGGGGGTTCGATCTCCCGGCACAGCACTTATGCCCTTGAGCAAGGCTCTGCATTGCTCTTTTATCGTACATCAAATAAATGAAAGTGCTACAGGCATATTGATACCAACGTGTGCATGTGTGTTTAAAAAAAATGGGTCAAAACAATGATATTACAAATATATATCAGTTTCAGGCAAATGTCTTATATTGATGTTTCAAATTTCAAGTAAAATTAGATACATTAACATTTAAGAATGAAAAACGTATTTGCTGCTTATCTTAAAAAAAATCATTTTACGAATTGAATAATACATTTTGGAAATACAGATAGGCAAGAAGAGTTCATACGGTACTGAGGTAGTGAAACCTTGATCAATTTGTATATTTAGGAACAAAGACGATACGATTTTACCAGCTCTTCTCTATTTTTAGGTGAACGTGATGGAAAGCTTTAATGTGTAATACATTTAACGTATGTTTTCTCTTTTGCAAAGTATGAAAAGCTATAAAGCACTCAATACTTCTGGAAGAAAAACCTCTGCTACAACAAAACTGGAGTAAGGAACCAACTAATCAACTATTCAAGTCATTGTATAATATAATATAACAGTCCTAGGCTGACTCTTCTAACCCTCAATCTCCAGATTCACAAAATTCAAGACACTCAATGCTTGGTGCATGCTTAATTCGAAGGATTAATCGGGTCCTCAGAAGCCCGCCGGCGAAAGGGAAACAAATTTGTTCGTGATATTTACCCTTTAGATTAAGAGCCTTGACTGTTTTTAAGTGTTCCAACCGTCTGCCAGATGCCTAAATATGCCCTGAAGATTTCCCGTTATAAAATGGCTACTTATCATAATTACAGGAGCAAAGAGATGAAGTGTGTGCGTTAGTACTTGGGGGTATGAACGATTCTTTTAGCCTATCATGAAGAACAATGGTTGATCATGGCCTAAGAGATGGAGTTGATGGTTACACTTGTCCATCGTCTACAGCACTTTCTGCTCTAGAAACAAACCACTAAAACTACTTACAAATAGAGAAAGCCTAAACATACTGACTTGTGAATTTATTTAAAGAATTATTTTGTTTTCATGTATATGCTGCATGAGTTGCTTTATATTCATTTCTTTCCCCTTTTCTCCTCTCTTTCGTTATTTTTCACGGCAAAGGGGTAAAACTAACGCTAACTTCAGAATTTCTCCTGATATTCTAAAAAAACAAGATCTTTAAAAAAAAATCATGTAGAAAGAAAAAATCTGAGGTGAATATTATTGGTAGAAAAGAATAGGTTACCAGTTCAACTACTGATGACTAACGCTAACGCTATCTTTATAAGATGTGAAATTACTTTAATCAACGCGACGTAGATGGAGCTATACTGTGATGATATCACAAGAAATGCTTTCATACTGGTATCGTAAATGTAAAATACGTGCTTCAAATATTTCTTCAATTGTAAAGAGGCACCCCACTGTTATATACCGAAAATTACACCTTTAAACAAAATAAGAAAATCGCGAATACACTTGTCGACGCTAATGGAAGTTGAACAAAGTTCCTGATGAAGTTCTTATTAATCAAAAAGTGCTCTTTCAAAATATTTTTTTAGCATCTTACCATAGGTTTCATGTCTCCAGTTTATTATTTTGGGCTTTCAGTAATTAACCAGTGAGTATAGTCTATTCAATATTCGCAGCTAGTCTAAACTAAGACAGAGCTTTTTCTATCAATCTCATTTCTAGATAGCATTTTTTCTCACTTTTTCAACCGCACAAAGTGCATCTAGAGGGAGAACGGTATCGATTACGTGATCGTGGCTGTCGTTCCTTTGAGAAGACGCGACCTGTAGATTACAGAGTGAGTCACGTGATGTGAAGTGGTATCGCATCACGGTTAATCAATGCGCTTCAAGGACACCACAGAAAGGCAGGGTGCTAAATGTTTCGCGCTTACTTCATTCCCGAACCAAATTACCCGGATCGTCCGCCTTGCTTACTTGCAAGTCACAGCTAATTTCAGCCATGCTCCGTTGAACAAAGAGAGAATGACAAATATAGAAAGAGAGAAATGGGAAAGAGAAATAGATAGATAGAGAGAGAGAGAGAGAGAGAGAGAGAGAGAGAGAGAGAGAAGAGAGAGAGAGAAGAGAGAGAGAGAGAGAGAGAGGAGAGAGAGAGAGAAGAGAGAGAGAGAGAGAGAGAGAGAGATGGGGGGGGGGGGGCTGGGTGGGGAGGGCATACAAAGGCAAAAAGGTGTGTACCTTAACCGCAATAAACCTTTGTAGCTTTCACTCAAATCTTCCGTTGTCAATATAAAGATAAAATAAAGATGCGATCTGTACACGAAGTGAAATTAGGTCATTTAAACTAATGCATCACGCAATTTAAAAAAGAAGGGAACCCCCCCCCCAAACTAAATCAATGAAATAATATCTCCGTACAAAGGTTTCTGGTGTAAAAAAAAAAAAAAAAATGCTATCTCCCTTTTTACCTTCCCTTTTCTATTTTGAACCGACTGAGGGATCGGCATTTTATAAAAGGAATAATTCATTATGTTTAGAATGTGATCACACATGAGCGAACACAAATTGAATCAATCTCTTCGGATCTTCACATCGCAACCTCTTTCACATAAAAAATCTCCTGCCGAATGAGGGGGGGGGGGCACATTCGTTCCTCCCTTCTGGATGCGTTTTCGGGCATCGCATTATAAGCGCATGCAAAGTCACTCGAAAAAAAAAAGAGAAAAAGCAAAACAGATATAATACCGCTTCATGTTCTTTATGCACAGGCTGGGAATGGACCCAAAAGGGATCTGTAAATGTGATAGCCCCCTTTTCTTTCCTATTCCCCTTCGCTCGTTACCCACCCCCAAATCCCGCTAACATTTTTTTTCATTTAGCCTCTAGTTCATTTCATAATCTTCGACCCATCCCTATCTGTTTGTTATACGAGAATCCTTTCCTCCTAGAAAATCCCAAAAATTAAGATGGTAGAATTATAAACACAACACAAACACATTTATCAGTTCTGTGTTCATCAACGTGATAAATATTCCACTCTAAAAATTCAAGGCATTAAAGCTGAACTCATTCTACCCTTCTCCACAGAACTTACCACGAGCAGTATGATCAGGGGAGGCGCTACGGGGGGGGGGGGCAGGGAGCGACCGTCCCCTATGATTTTTCAAGTGATAAAAAAAGGAGAAAAAGAAGAAAAAGAGGAGGAGGAAGGGATAAGAGTATGGGAAAAGAGAGGGATTGGTCATGCAACTATATAATACCCCAATTTTTTTCATTTAAAACGTAAATAAATTTACCTATGGGTCATCTTCCCCCCTTACAAAATACACTGGCGCAGCTCCTGAGTGTGATATAGATTATAAACCGCATCATCATTATCTATATCATGATCAGTGTTGTGGGAGTGAACGAACGCCACAGTTTTGACATGTTTGAGGTGCGAGTGAGTCTTTCACTTGGAACTACAAAGATACCCGCGAGACTTGGAGATCTTTATCTGGTCTCCACCGCATCTACTGATCTTGATAAGCAGTATAGATATGCAATCAAAATAAGGACGATGGAGCGTACCTCATTAAAATTGGCATTTTTAAACACTAAACTTGGTTATCCCTCTCCCCCGCTCATCCAAATACACTTCATTCTATTCAGTCATAGAAAATGAGGAGAAGTATTGTGGGTATTCTCAAGAGGTGGAATATTCAGTTGGAACAACAGAATAGAGCAATAACGAATGCGCGACTACTTTGAATCCATGAAGCCGTTTTGAAGGTCGACTTTTCGCGAGGTTTTAGAAACTTGCGCCAATATGTTTCCCTTTTATCATACTGAAATGTTCACAATTCATGTAAATTTTATAGGAATAGATGGGAGAGGGGAGCACGATTACATAATCATAATAAAATGAATCGAAAAACATGGACGGAAAAGGCTAATCAAAATAGAAAATGAATGTTTTGTTAGGAATATGAATATGTATCGAGCTAACGTGAAATGAAAATGATATTTCAGTTCAAATTAAATCCAACATGATCAATGTGTCAGGGGTTATGACATAACATTTCACTACAAATTGTCTGCTGGAAACATAATAAATCCAATTATTCACGTATATCTGATTTCATGCAAGTCGCCAAGATGGCACAATATTTGTCACAACAACTAATGTAATAAATAATTAAAGATTTCATTTATTCAGGATAAAGTTTTGAAAAACATCATGCAACAAGAGCATCCACAAAAAATAATCTATCTGAGGGTAAATATTCCTTAAAGACACTCTAGGGACCATCTCAAGTCGTCTGGTCATGTCTGAACTAACCAACTAGAAGTACAAGCAGAAGTCACTGTTGGTTGTTTCGACCTTCGACAAAAATGGCGGTATTCCACCCGAGCAGGGGATGATTTGAACGGCAGACGACAGCTGAGTACACCGACAATTTTGCGCCAATATTGATTTTTCATGGGTAGATTTCAAAGCAAGGCCATCGAGACTCCAGTGTAAGGAGTCGGATCCAAGGATAATCAAAAGAAAACTAGTGATCAGCCATCTGATACGGTACTACCTGCTTTAAATAAGCTATTGGATGGGTATCCAGGCAGTTTGATTTGATGGGCGCAGCTAAGGGGGCATATTCAGTGTTTTACTTCCTTCCGTAATAAAAAAAAAAGTGTCGTATCTTCTATTTTTAAACATATTTGTCATGTTTGTGAGGTTGTATTTTGGAAATTTTGCACTAGTCAAATTTATCTCATCTTATCAACTAAGGTTCATCATTACATCAGTCCTGTTTCATTTTTTTCCATTGCTTATTCTTCATTTGCCATTTCGTATGTTATTTTTTTCTTCAACAGAACAATATTTGTTTTGATCCGCTGATCATGCTGATTCTGTTCCGAAACGAATAATAAGCTTTTATTTAGTTATAAATAAAAGGCCTCGAAGGTAACAAGTAAGATCTTATTACATCCTGTAAACATATAACAGAACAAACAATAATGTGACGAAAAAGTTCTTTATTAACATAATCATTTCGCAAAGTGCATCATGCTTGCGAGTGGTAAATATAGAACAATGATATTTCCACAAGGAAATATCTTTAGAATTTCAGTTGCGCTTGTAGAAATTTATTCATTTTTATCCTGGTGACATATCAATGGCTGCATCAATGTCACAAAGACAGGATGTTTATATGAACGTCATGACCGCACTGAATGATAGGTTGGCTTCTTCCACAAAATGAATACATTGTCCTTCGCAAAGAGTATGACGTCATAGAGACCCTGGCATTGTCTATGGTAGGCCATTCAGGCCGTTCAGGTTAAAAGAGCTCGCTAACAAAATTAAACACAGTTTCACAGACAACCTTAACTGCTTAAGTCAGTAGACAGTGAGAAGCCATCATCTCTGAGAACAATCAGACGATTATTGTTGGCATAAGACTTATCAAGGTCTTCTTGCTCAGCGTGCACTAGAAAAATGTTCTTGGCTTAGAGTTTGGCTTTAAAACACTAGCCAAAAGAGTGGCATGGCTGGGTTCACGTAAGGCAAAGCCTCCCAGATTAATACAAATTACTAAGGAATATGAACTTGCAGTTGGAAACGGAATTTTACGTCCCTGCATCTCGCGCTATTTGCTGTTGATTGTGGCCCAATCCGCCAGCCATATACCGTTCTTCAAAATGTTCTTCTTTATTGATTGGTGTTGGTTGAGTTCGCGCGTCATTTACTGTGGATATAATTAAAGGGATCGCGGAGATCAAGGTAGCTTCGTGTCGTTTTACCATCCCTCTCTCCTCCAACATGTTTTCCAAGACCTCTTTAACATTCCCGTCAGTTGGAATTCTAGAAAACTCATGAATTTTGAAAGCCGGGGTAATGATATGCAGCGCTTAGAAACACTTGTGTTAAGCGCTATTAATGTTGCATATTGTTATTATTATTATTACATTTTGAAGAGTGCGTTATTATGTCCTTTTTAAACAAAAATTTAATATGTTTGATTTATTTTTGTTACCCCATTGGCAGTAACAAACCATACATTCAAACAGCATTGATCATCCTTTTCCTTACTTATAACGTTATGGTGACTTTGAAGTCAAAGTAATTTTATTCTACTCATATCGTTTTGGAGACAACTCAATTGTTTCATAAGCCAGATGATCAAGTAAATGTCATATTTTTATGCTTGGAAATGTTTAGTTCTGACCAGGTTTATGCTCTGTAGGAAGAAAGGATTCGTGAATAAATTCTACGTGAGTCGTCGGTGCCGGCTTTGAATTATGAATTATTCTTAACAGATCGCATCACTTATATCTTAAAGGTCAGCCTCCTTTTACAGAGAAAACTATTGTAGTGCTTAGGGGTTAATGGATACGTGCAGCCTGTTACGTCTTATATAAAAAGGGCCATTTTTTATTCGGGATTTTTTTTCAGCGGTAATTATCATCATCTGAAGGATGGTAGTTTGAATGGATTTGACAAGTATTATTAACCTCACTCTTTTTGGTAAACCCAGCTAAACATAACATCTGTCAAGGCTTACGTGTCATTGATTTATGTGTCTCTGTGTATGGTGCGTGTCTAAGTTTAGACAAACCCGCAGTCAACGTTTGAAATATTCAATTTGTAGGAAGGGGGAGATCCTGGTAGGACTCACACGTCCTTATTATTATCATGAAATACATATATACACAAAAAAAATATGTGTGTGCGTGTGTGTGTGTGTGTGTGGATGTAGGTGGGTGTGTGTGAGTGAAAAGGAGAGAGAAAGAGAGAGCGTGAGAGAGGGGATGGGCACAGTCAGTCAAACAGACAAAAAAGAAAAAAAAAAGACAGGAAGACGGGGTAAGTTTTATACCTGTTGCTATAACAGGTCCACAACTTTAGCATTTTGTTTCGCAGTATTAAAACGGCATCCATTACTTTTCAAAACTGAATTCAGTTTCAACCTTACTGTAAACAATAAAACTGAAGGATGAAATGATCCGCTGTGTAATTAGAAATTAACCTATTATTACAAAGTGTTTTCCATTATGATAATGACAATAAATACAGCCATCTGCGAATCTATTATTAAAAAAGTGTTTTCCATTATGATAATGACAATAAATACAGCCATCTGCGAATTCACCATATGGAGTTATGACATTACAAAGAAATGAATGAAAAATAACATAATCATAATCATTTTTCAAAATTTGTATTCATCTTGAATGGATATTAATCATTAACTCATATTTTGGTGATTTTAACAGATGCATGCAAACACTTACAGTGCCTTGTGTGAATGCAGCCCTTAACCCCACCCCTCTGAATCGTGATGAATTGGAGAGAGAGAGAGAGAGAGAGAGAGAGAGAGAGAGAGAGAGAGAGAGAGAGAGAGAGAGAAGGGGGAGTGGGGAAAGGGGGAGGGTACAAGAAGGAGAGAAAGAGAAAGTATGGTACTTATTTGTTAAGTTATAAGCAGACGACACAGGCGATGTCATGAAGCATACTCAGGGAGAAAGGGTGCTCATATGAACTCTTTCAAGCGTAAGTTTGCTGATTTGGGCGCCAATTAATTCTATCTCACGTCTGTCCTATTTAGAATGCACACATTCGACTAACTGCCCAAACAATTATGACAAGACAACGGCAGTGTGTGTTATGAATGAGTGTTTTTACCGGAGACTTTTGAAGTGCAGAATATGTAGACCCGCGGGGTCGCATGCTGAGGCACATTTTATAGGAATTGATTGCTCATGAAAAATAAAACAAAAACTAATTTCAACCTCGGTAATACAGGATGGTTTGCTAACGAAGATTGAAAGGAAGATCACCAGAAACATCAGAATTCATGATGTCTATCATCGTCCTTAATTTTATCTTTAAAAAGTGGTGGGTTATTTTTTACCTGACTACTAAGAAAACATGTGTATGCTTGTTAGTGAGCAACCAGAGGACCGACGGCTTTAAGTCCCCTCCGAAGGACTTGGTAATGAGGATTAATACTTTACCAAAGGGCATTAGCGCATCCGCTTGGTTTCGAACCCGGGTACTCCCGGTTACGAAACCACTGCTCTACCACTGAGCCACAGCGCCTCCTCCGTATACAAAAGTATACTTTTATACTCTTCAACGTAGGATAAGTGTTGAGGAGGACCCTTGGAAATATCTACATCCAATTTTTACACATCAAGGTATGACCCATTCCTAAAGTATATTCAAAACCAAAGTACCGCCATGATTACGTACTTCGTTTAACCATATGGTCTGACTGAATCTATTTCATTTCCTTTCCACATTGCACAATTTGGTTAAGAGTTATATTCGTGAGTAGGAGGGGTTCATCATCTTATGTAAATATGAAGAACCACTTCAGCTCATTGGAACATTCAGGTTTTGTCAACAGTGATTGGCAGTATAGACTGGTGGGTCATGTAACAGATGGCAGTGGCGTAGCCATCGAGAAACAGGGGCACTTGCTCCTACAACAAATGTGCAAATAATGATTATACTGGAAACAGAGAGAGAGAGAGAGGGGGGGGGGTTATACAAATTAAGAGACAAAGAAAAAACAACAAGAAAAAGAGAGAAGAAGATAGCCACATGCCGAGGTGATATTGGAGCACTTGAGCACCTTGTGTGATGGAGGCATGAGCAAGGAGTTACCATTAGTATGATTGATCTACAAACATCCAATATTACTATTTGCTTTTAGAATTTTTTTCAAAGTATCATTTCATTACATTCATAGAAGGACTAAACTAATAATTAATTCACATAGGTCGGGCAGACAAAACGAAGACCCGCGTTTTTGTCTTTCTTAGGCTTCCATAAAGCAATTATTTTACAAAATTTGGGCGTGTATTGAGAGAGAAAAACAAAAAACAAAAACCAGCACGAACATGACGAGGCGGTTGTATTATTCCTTGCGTGTTTGCAATATTCGATCGGTTGATCATCTGTATACTTTTGATAAAGCAAAGAGAATCAATGAATCATGATTAAAATGAATAAATAAAGGAGGATGATTCAAAGTAACCTAATCAAAATTATCACGTGCATTCAGACTAACATGAATTGAGATTATAGGACATGTCTTTTTATAATCAGGAGGGACATCAATTCGCTCATGTTTACTTCCAATGCTCTTGTTGCAAACAAGAGACTTCCAATGTTTGCATCTTCTATATGAACTGACCTAGCTTGGTTCTAATAAGATGCTTATAAGTAGCCAACATTCAGCTTATTTGGGTACGCCATAGCTTTATCCAAAGCCACCCGTTACAATTGCCTAATTACTCTTTGCCATATTACCCAGACAACGAGACGCGTTCTACTTTTTGACTTAAATTCCCATTGGCGCCAAAAATACGTCTGGGTGTTGTCATCCAACAAACTCTAACGGCGTTTTGCAATATGAGGTAAAGTCTTCTTTTCTTCATATTCTTCTTTCTTTTTGTTTCTTTTTTTTTGTTGTTTCTTTTTTTCCTCCCCCCTCTCTCTCTGAACGTTATCTGTTATCTGTTACTTTATCGATGTCTCTTCCATTATTCGCCCACAGCTTTTTAGTCATTGAAAAAGAATGTTCCCTTCCCTCCTTATTAATATGCTCCTTCGTAAGTTTGGTACCACCATCTATTCCACCGTTTGACTTTGAGAGTTCTTGCAAATTTGCATGTTACATCTTACGGTATGTCTACCCTTAATGCATTGCATTAAAGGTATGTCTATCTTTAATGCAATACTGACCTGGTGCATGCAGGAAGTATGTTCCATTTTCTATGACATAAATTAATTGCATCTTTATCTCGATTCCGTGGAAATGATTCTTGAATATACAATGTTTTCAAATAATTTCAATTAACGTAATGTTTACTAAAACGAATGCTTGACTACAGAATCAATGCATGGGCATGATGGACGAGATACATCTCCGAAAATGAGGCTACTATCGACAACTGACCTATGAACTTCACCAAAATTAAGAACGCGTTTGGAAAGAATTTAGATAGTAAATTAATAATTTCTCTTCAAGTCTGAATGATTATAAAGAAAAATAGCAATTATCAGAATTTAAAAAAAAAGGCCTTCAAAGTTTAGATCAATCAAAAGGATCGTTAAAACAAAACTATGAGCCAATATAGAGTCCGTGCATGTTAAGGAAAAAGAAGTCTGAAAAAGAACTCCGAAAATGACAAAACACTTAATAATTGAAAATCTTATATTAATATATCATAACGATTAATATCTAACAGCCTCACAATCATTATGGCTCTATATTATTTAACTGAATCTTTCTGTCAATTTAATTCAGTCTCTCTCATCTCTCTGGGGTTTTTTTCCCGGTCTTTTTTTTTTTTTCGCTTCCCAATCATTCTAAACCATCTCCCTTTACTCTTCTCTTTGCAGCCGACAAATTCCAGGAAATAAGAAATGGACTTACCACTCAGCAATGTCAAATCTCTCTTATAATGTATAACATCCGAATTCGACTCCTTTTTATTTAAGCTTTTCGGCAAACCACCGACGTCCACTCTTTCGTCTTATCTTCCTCTCAAACGATGTCGGCTCGGAGTCATTCAAAAGTTAGCTCCAATAATGTCATTGCACAAAAATCTACATAATAAGCTGTAGAAGATAACAAAGAGAAGGAGAGAAAAACGACAGTTACAAATAAAAGTCTATGTGTGAAAGACAAATACGAAGCATGTTTTTGCATTGCCAATTTGCATCAGTGATGTACATATGGCTTTGCGCGTAAAATCGGCGAGTACACGAACACGCAATAAAATAATTGAAAGAAAGAATATACGAAAAGAAGCGAAGAAGGATCGCTAGGAAAGATGCACCACTTTGAGAAAGGCGTAGGAAGATAATGTTTTTACACCTTTTAGTTTTTGTCAGGCCATAAACAAGGCCGTGTGCCCGGGAGCGATGCAGAAAAAAGAAAAGATGGTCTGACACAAATTTTGCGCGCTAAGATTCGGGTATGGTGCACTTCTGAAACACGTGAATGACATTTTCACGGTTGACTACAATCTCACTCCAGCACCGCAGAAACAAGAAATGGAAAAGAGGATCAGAATTTTGGGAGATACAGAATGAAAAGAAGGAGAATGGAAATGAGGTGAAAAGACTTCTATTTTTAAAGTATGTATTCCTAGCATTGACCTTTTACTATACTATTCATTTAGTTTTATGTCCCTCGATTCTAGTTTATTAGATTATTTGATTCAGAAATGAGCGTACCAACCATGCCTGAATTGTGACGTCATTATGTAAAGCGTATATCAAATAGGAGACTCTAGTTACAACCAATATTTTCAAAGATATATCACGTTGCTTAATAGAGAATCTACTTCACTTCACTCTTGGACTGGTCCATTTTCGATAATCAAAATTGGCAACAAAGATTACGAGAATGATATTTTTTAAATAAGGACATCACTTTAAGTTGGATAGATTAACTTGTACATGCTCAAGCTTCTTATTGAGACCCTCGGCGTCGATCCCTAATTCCATTTATACCCAAATTGAAAATAGGATCAGTTGCCTGCATTCCTCAACATAATTAATGTTACTTGAAAACGTGAAACGTAACTATCATCTCAAAAGAAAAAAAAAGGCATCTGAAATCGGATAAGGCTGACATTAAAGGAACCGTTTATAAAGAAATGATGCAACAGACATGGAAGAAGAGAAAAGGATAGATTACTGATGAAGACTGTGAAGAAGAGAGAAAACCTATGAAGAATTAAAATAATATACACTGGGTACACTCTACATTTCTTAGATTAGAAATTAATCTAAGAGACTGTGTTATGTAAGGGACAAATTTAAAATTGATTAGATTAAAAAATTATGATTGATAAGGTTGATTTCTAAATCTATTAGAATAATATTTTTTAATCGATTTTTTTATTCGTCCCTGATTCAAGTTTCAGAAATTTATAAGGGAAAAAATGTACAGAAGCAGAAACAGGGGGGGGGGGTGTTTCATAAAGACTAAGATTGACTGAAATCGCACTTAACTATGGGTGGCCATTCATGCCACTGTTTTCTCCCATCATTGGTCTCTAAAAGGATGTGCAAAAATCATGGACACAAATCTACAGAACTGATATTTTTTTTCTTCATCAATGAACTACAAAAAATGCCAATTCTGCAGATTTGATACCACAATATGCACATCCTTTGAGAGACCGATGGTGAAAGAAAACATTGGCATGAATGGACAGCCATAGTTAAGTGCGATTTCAGTCAAAAAATAGTCTTTGTGAAACACCCTCCAGGTCCGGATGATTAAGCAGGAGTTTTGCAAAGTCTATTCACATGGGGATATAATCATTGTTTATACTGGTGCACTCTAAAAACTGAAATGTTAAATCACCATTTAAAAGGACCGAAGAGTGACTACACTTTCAAAATGATAGATTAATACTTTGAACATGCTGGATTCAACACTATAAAGGTTGCATGTTCAGAGTTTGAAAGTTCGAAAATGTTGAAAATGTAGTCACTCCTCGGCGCTTTTAAATGGTGATTTAACATTATAGCTTTTAGAGTGTGGGGATGAGGACGGAAGGGCTCCTTGTGCATAGTTTTGACGCCTATTCGCGAAAGAAATATAAACAGATTGATAAAAACTTTTAGTGTTTAGTTTGGACATTAAGCAGAAATTGAAATAGCTTACGGATAAAAAGAAGCGTGAAAGGGGGAGGCTAATAGAAAACTGATAATGATGAGGTGTAAAGACGAGAACATAAGAGGTGTCTGTGTTTTATAGAGCAGTGCTATAATCTTCGCATGTTAAGTTTAATCCGCCAATGAATAAAGCATTGGTTTTGTAAGAACCTTTCAAGGGCAACCTTTCAAAAAGTCAAGGGCGGTCCGTAACATCAGTCTCTGAAGCCATTTCAAGCTATCTTATTATTGAAAGGATATTTCAACCATTTTGGCGCAAGCAGAAATGTGGTGAGTATAGTCGACATACGTGCACATTTCAATATCTTCTTCTGTTGCATCAGAAATAAGCTGCTAAAAGGCTAAGGACAGCAACAAAAAGAAGATGGTGCCGAACTGCTGGTTAAGAGGATGAAAAGTAAGAGTACCAAAATCACCTTAGAGCATGTATAGAAATGTGAATAAAGGTTACTAAAATCCATTCTAACCTTTAATATACATGTTATGTGGCACTGATACCCAGAAAAGAGACGAAAGGGATGTATATACAAGAAGAACACAGGCTAAGCATATGAGATGAAAGGCAAAAATCCTGAAAGGTCTCTCCCTGAATGTCATGACAAAGAAAAAAAAATGCTTGAAAGTAAACGAATGCCAAATGCACTATGAATCAATAATTTTCACTGTAGTTTCTAACAAGTTAGTAAATGTACTGTTTAATATTGTTTTCAGTTTGATCATTCATCAAGTTATTTTCCCCAAAAATTATCAAATAGAATTTAAAGCAGGCTTTTAATCAAAAGTAAGTGGATTTTTCACGACACTGAAGGTATTCAAAACGTAACTGAATGAAATATCGTAGAATTAAGAGATCTTTATCATCATCATTATAATTATTGTTGTTATTAGTAGCATCATCGTCATTGTTGTTGCTGTTATTATTATCATTATTTATCTATAGTTATTATTATTATCATTATTATTATTATTATCATTATTTATCTATAGTTATTATTGTTATCATTATTATTATTATTATTATTATTATTATTATTATTATTATTATTATTATTATTATTATTATTATCATTTTATTATTGTTATTGTTATTATTATTATTATTATTATTATTATTATTATTAGTGTTGTTGTTATCATAATTATTAAAGCAGAATAATCACTTAAATTCCACACTTGTCACATAGAATGTTCAGATCCACATAATCCACATCTAAAGTTCACTCTTTCACTCTGCTTATATCATGTATGTTCCCCTCATCTATGCATGTCTATAGCTTAATTCATACACTATATGCTGAGCGTCCTCATAACCACGTGACCCCTAAACTTGATCGGACATACCCCAAAGTTCACTATAGAGCGTCGCTGCACATTAAAGCGGGAAAAGACAGAAAAGGAGCGAATTTTAGCATAACTGATTTCATCATTCACCATCTGGTTCTGGATGTCTGGCAAGAAAATGAAGTGAGAAGGAGGGTGTGTGGGGGGGGGGGGGGGGGGGAGGGGGAGGGAATAATGAATAATGAGGGTTGACTTGGACAGAGAGAGATGACGGGTATGTTTATTTTCTTACCGAAACGAGAGCCGACGACACATCATGACTCTCCTCGGAACATAAGACGACATTTTAGAGTTCACAAAAAAGCGCTAAATCCACACTGGTGCTGAATTAGCAAAATTCAAACCAAAGTTCAGCTTACGTTTATAATTCACACGTACATAAGACATAGGAGAACAAGAGAAAACAAGGAAAGATTTAATGTGGACACAATATTAATGATAGAAGTTCCAAGGTTGTGAATATTTATTGAATAATATAAACCCCAAAATGATTAAAGGCCTTCTGCAAATGGACTTTGCATTTCTTTTTTTTGTGGAGAGTGCATCAAAGACTGGAACAGAACATGCAATCCATGCGTCTCATAAAACGGGAGGGCTCTTCTCTCTTGTCTTATTTTTTAGTTGGCCATCTTTTTAGACATTACATCTGATAATTCTGACAATGCTTAAAGCAACGCGGCAAGTCAAATAATTCACTCCAAAAAATCAAATATGAGAATGATACGGTCGTTGTATTTCCTTAAAACAAGGTCAAGCACCATTTTCTTTTTTTTTTTTAAAATAAGATCTTGAAACGTTCCCCACAGAACATTGAGAAAAAATTGTGTATTTATCTCTCCATTTTTTTCCAATCCAAGACAATTTTGTTCCATCTGATGGTGAGCATCAGCCGCTCTGGACACAGAAAGACCTTCTGTAAATGTTTGGGATACGTGTTTCTGTTGAGGGACCACTGATTCTTATCCTTTGATTGGTCAACACTGCGTCCGATCAACGAAAGATCGATCGTTTTTGGATAGATTCTCAAAACACCGTCGTCATGGTAATGGACATCGTGTTGAGGAGTTGTATAATAGAGACGGTCAGCTGTGTTTGGACTCGTTTAGACATGTGGTCATCTGATCATCGTATCAGTCAATGATGAATGAACAGCTCTTAATTCCATAATGGATTGAGGGCGAGCATACGTGGACAAGATTTTCAAACAACCCCGCACTCAGTTATGCCTTGACAGGTAGTCCGTCACGGCCGTAGCCACCCAGCCCGCCAGCCAGCACACCAGCTCGGCCCGATTACAATGGATGAATGTGGGTTAGAGGGAGAGATGACAGTATACAAACGCTTGTTCAATGGCGTCGATAGCACTGTGTGTCGTGGGAGCCAGAAGGACGGGCGGTAACTCTTGCTATGACGTAACGTCCTTCTGGCTCGCAGTCGGTAGTCTCAGGCGTATAGATTAGAGACTGGGGATGCGTAGCCTAGATAGTTTTTCTCCTCACTTATTACAGGTGGATATCATGGAATTAATACGTACAGTCAAATTGAGTAAGGCTGACTTGGAATATCATTATAGGAATAGAGAAGGAGGAAGGGTGGGAGAGAGAAAGGGAAGGAGAGAGGAGGAAGGGAGGGAGAAAAGACAGACAGAGAGAGAGAGAGAGACAGAGAGAGAGACAGAGAGAGAGAGAGAGAGGGGAGACATGGAAAGAGACACAGTGCAACAATAATTAAAGATACCGACAAGAAGAACTGGAAATCCCCCCCCCCTCCGGAATGAAATGATTTGACAGCATTACTGACCAATAATGTAAAAAATGAATCATGTCTTCGGTTATGTTTAAACGTTTAACGTTTATACGTTCGATTAAAAAACAGACATTACAATTAGCTAGCCAGATTCCGTTTGCTTTTACATTGATTTTATGTAAGGACCTGCCACATTCTCCGCCGTGCCATCTTCTCTCATTAATTCATTTATTAATCACTGTCTATCAACCATGTAAACTGGAGGTTCCACACGACGCTGAATGTTTACTACAGGAAACAATGACTCTGCAGACAGATAATTGTATACGCGAATGAGCATAACGCCTGACTTTCCAAAGAAACACTGTTCTCATCAGGTAGGTTATTCCGACCATGCAAACCCACAAGGAGTTACTGTATTTTTCAAAAAGTCATTGCTGATCGCTCAATACGCTCAATACGCTTAATCTAGGTTTTATTCCAAATTGCAGTGTCCTAGGATCCTTAATCACTTCTTTTGATGAACTTTGATAATTTTCATTGATTGTGAACGTTTAGTGATATTAATTATTTCGTATGATGTTGGCACTATGTTGGTAATCTTTTTCTAGCTTAACGTGACAACCTATAGGCCTTTGGCAGTCTTTTTTCTCTACAGTACATGAAAATATAAGAAGTAGCCTCTTTAAGAAGTGACATGCAGTCCAGTCATGTTCATATCGACTGTAGATTGACTCCAAACTATCTCTTTTAACTATACTTTAAAAAAAAGACAAAATAGATTAATGGAAAAGGAAATCCTTTTTTCACTCGAATTGATCTGTTCCTGCTAACCGATGGAGAACTTTACATGTCAAAGGTTAGTGATCCGCATTATATTTGCATCATAAAATCAAATACTTCAACGATTAGCTGTGACATGTCGTGAAAACTTCGCCCCACTTCAATAAATTAAACCAGATCTATTTCATGGTCATGAAATCCAAATTTTGGTTCCTACCATGCCTGCACTAAAGGATAAGTTTCATTATACATGGAAACAGATAAGCATAGGACAAGCAATACCAGGTGTGAACTCATAATTCCGAGATTAATCTATGCATGGAACAATACTGGCTAATTCACATGTCATTTTGACATAATAATAAACAACTAGATCCACCCTTTACGTCTACATAACTCATAAACGATAAAAAAAAAGGCTTCTCAAAATATTTCTGCCCTGTCCCGACCTCGTAGTAAAGTAAGTGGTTTTGATACCTATGGTGGCCCTGAAGTACGCTCGACAACAGGTCATGTGCGACGTGAATTTCGCATCCCAGGTCCTGAACTATGCATCCCAAGTTGTGAAATTCACGACCCGCGATGTGAAATTCATGACCCGTGGCGCAAACTTTGCATCCCAAGTCATGAAATTCACGACCTGCGATGCGAAATTCATGACCCGTGGCGCAAACTTTGCATCCCAAGGCGTGAAATTCACGACCTGCGGTGGGAAATTCAGGACCCGTGGCGCGAACTTTGCATCCCAGTCCTGAATTTCGCACCGCGGGTCGTGAATTTCACGACTTGGGATGCAAAGTTTGCGCCACGGGTCATGAATTTCATGACCTCGGATGCGAAGTTCAGGACCTGGGATGCGAAATTCACGTCGCACATGACCTGTTGTCGAGCGTACTTCAGGGCCACCATAGATACCACACCAGAAAGATAAGAGGCTAGTGACACCGGATCCATCCATAAAGACGAAAAAGTCCGTTATAGCTTGGGTTACACATTTTGAGTGAATGACTTGTACTGATATTACACAAAACAAAGAGATCAAAGTATCACCAAACCAAAACACCTTAGCGAATTTGAATATATACTGACTGTATCGGAAAAAAGGCATTAAAACTGAAGGACACAAGAAAAACTGTACAAAGATTAGAAGATGTACACAACTGGAAAAAAATGGATTGTTAACTCCTACAAGTCAAGTGGAAGAAAATAAATGTTTCTTTGAATTGAATTGAATTGAATTGACTATGATGATCATGGTGATAATATTTGCAAAAAAAAGATATCTATATTTTCTAATAAGATAATGATCTTTAAGATTTTTTTCACGTAGATCATAAAGCAACAGTCATGGGTGACAAAGCCGATACTTGAAACGAGCTATAGAACGCAAGCATGTATCTTCTCAATTAGTGCTAATTGTTATAAAGTGCCCCAATCGATCATTATCGCTCTTTTTTTTCTATCTGCGAGAAAAGCTCAAGCCGGCGGCCGCCATGATGTAGAATGATGGCTGTAACCAAAATGCAGAGATGACACGTCTTAGATGCACGATTTAATGATGCTTTCTCTGATACTGACATCTCAGCAATTACTCAAACGGTGCTCCTCTTCTGTAGTTTGGTTAGTAATAGATGAGGGGCTGCGTTTATTTTAAGCCTTGATATTTATTTCGTTTGTCATACAGTATGGTGGTGCAGGCGGATAATTTTGGCGCGCTGGGTGTTGATGTAACATAGAGAAATTACACGGTGGTAAAGATCATTGCAAGAAGCAAGGGAGTCGCTATATGGAATGACACCTGACATTATGTCCATCACGTAAGCACAAAGCAACAGATGGTATTGAATATGAAAAATGACAAGTATGATGAAGCCGCCTCTGCAGCTATAGTTTATATTGTCAATGAATTACTAAATCAAAGAAGTAGATCACGTAATGGGTCCGACTGCAAACCGGGAAAAGTAAAATATATATTTCGACTGACTGGACGTGACCGGCAGACAATATTCGATACTACATCTGACCTTTATGTTGCGCGATTGAATATCCATCACTTCATCATTCCTATCTAATCATGCTTTTATGGAAGACCTTTGTCCTTTTAATCTCAAACTTATAAAACAGTTTAGACAATAACTTTATTCAAGACACTTAAAAGCGTATAACAACCTAGTAGTGATGACAAGAATATAAATGCATGTTTGCATACGTCCTAATGACTTTGCGATTTGCTTGCAAGTGTATAGGTAATAAACGTTATTTATCATTTTCTCTTTTAGTAAATAATTCTATTTCCGTTTGTTGACCACGCAAAAATCTCGGTCATATTTCTTTTCCATCTGTACTAGTTTGGACCAGTCGGAAGACATATGATGGTTTTCCTTATGACTCCGCAAGTCGACGTTCCTTGATCTTTTCATCGAGTTTAAGATGCCAGAAATGAAAAGATAATGGAATCATGTGATATTTCCTTATCAAATTGTCCTCCATCTTCACCGGCCATACGACCGATATTTTGAGAAGAAGCAGTATAAATACAACAAGCCTTTGACTGGATCTTTCGTTCATACAAATAATTTCTATTCCTATAAAAGACAGTTTCAATGAAAGCTGTAGAAGCCCTAAATTTGTTTGATTCCACTAGAAATCTAGCTACGAAATATACAATGTTTTTGCTGTCGATGTTATGAAAATGTTCTGTTAGACTTTTATATTAATGAAGCCCTCAAAATAGAACACAACTACCATTGAAATTCATGCATCAACAACACTGTGTATGGGATACTACAATTCGTAAAGTTAGGTCACAAAAACAGATGGTTTTGGAAATACAGGAAACGTATTAAGATGATCATGATAATAGACAATTTTATAGATTGAAGGTCACTATCTACTGGCCCGCCGAGTTTTCCAATTCATTACTCGTCTCAAACCAGCGATATGTCTGACCCTTGAGTCATTGATGGATTGACCAGTTTAGAGGACAATGGGGCCATCCCTGGCATGATCTTGGGCAGAAATGTTAAAATCAAAGAACATTATTAGCGAACTATAGTTTTGATATTTTTGTAAGTCTACCCAGTGTCTATGGTTTATCATTACCCCCCCCCCCCCCCTTCTCCCCTTTGCCAAGAATATGCATGAATTAACATTCTTGATCTTGTCTCCTTTTCCTCCTTTAAACTAGTGGTTTTGTAAGCTGGGCTTATTTCAGAAAAGTTATCGTGAAGTGGTGATTTATATCATTTATTATGATTATGATCTCATTTTGAATTGATCAGTACAGAGAACAATAGCATGATAGCACAGTCATTTTAGGTAAAAAAAAAAAAACGAAAATCAAGAAGGATATATAAGAAATGACATGATAATCTGAAACAGATTAACTTGCACTTTCCACTTTTTATTGTAAATACCCTCCAACGTCACTGTCGGCCAATGACTGCACATTCACCCCATCCCCAGTTTAGCTTCCAGAATGAGCTGCAAAAGGGATTAATTCTTCAAGGTTCAAGGTTCAAGGTTCTTCAAGTTCAATTTCAATAAGATTTTCTTTAACTCTTATAAGAGTTAAAGATTGTGGAGAACTTTAAGGTTTGATTTGCATTTATCAACCTGTATAACAGTTATTCTTTGTCTCCTCCTCTTTCTCTCTTTCTTCCCCTCTTCCTTTCCCGCTTCTTTCAACCTTCTCTTCTCTCTTTCTCTGTTCATCTCTCCTCTTGAGCCTTTCATTCATCAACTCAAATGGTATCATGTGATGCCTCGTCCATTCCTTTTTAAATTTGGATGAGTCAAGTCCATTCTATTCCCTCTTCTCTCTTCTTCCTGACTCACTGTCTGGCGATATGAATGGATTCGATAATCAGCAAGAAATTCCCACTCGATAATCGTGATAGGATTACTAGCTTTCTATCGATCAAGCTCCATTCGGTCGATTAAGGGTCGCGCTCTCATAGCATCCATCTAATTGAGATGTTAACTGAATCATGCACTGAACATGCCGAACTTGTTCACTAGGGCACGATAGGTGTGTTGTATAAAATAACTGAATATTGCAGTGGCGCTTTGCGTGCACTTCGCTGTAAACTCTTCTGGGGGAGAACGTCACCGATAAGGAGGGGGTCCACTCACCTAATAGGAGGGGCTTTTACTCTTGAAGTAAATCGAAAAAGATGTTTCACCAACAGGTGTTCGAGATGTTATCAAGCGGTCTTCTTTGAAGGTGGAGATCTTGATCGAATGTTGAAAAGATATTCAAGTATATCTTCCACTGCTTCTAGATGTTTCTGCATGGCATGAAATGTGTTTGTGAAAAGTCGATAGAAAATTTGAAAGGTTTCAAAATAGTTTTATTTTTTTTATTCGCATCTATTAGAAAAGTGTTTGAAGTTTCCCACCTCACTCAATTCACTGTTTGATATTTTCACATTCAAATACAACACCTCGAGGAACAAACTTCACACCGTTTTTGTACTAAAGAATTTTCTATCATGACTTCTGCATGTAAATCAAGGCCTACTCAGAATAGAAGGTTACTGGCAACATTAAGATTAGTGTGGTATAATGAAAAATTTCATGACATTTTATTTCTACACAAACATCAATATATATATATATATATATATATATATATATACATAAATCATGGTTCCAATAACTGCAGATAAAAGAAGTGTGTGTGTCAGGTCGTGTGTGTGTGTGGGGGGGGGGGATGACTGAGAAAAACAATGAATCACAATTGGAACGTTTTATAAACAAGAATACATTTTAAGAAATATTCTTTACTATATCGATAGGACAGTGACAAAAAAAAAGAAGAAGAGGAGAGTCTTCCATTTTTAAGTGCAAGACTATTTCAGCCTAATTTTGCTACTTATTTTTGTAACACCACTTGACTCTAACTGAAAACTATCACACTTCTTCGTGAGATACGTGAAAAGTTTTGTCAAATAGATTATTGGATACTGGTCAAGCACTAATACACTGGGAATCTTTGGACTTTATAAAAGGGTTGCATCTGGGATTGATAAACAAGTGCTTCTGTGCAATATACTTTTAGACTAAGGATTTAAAAAAAATTCTTATATAGGGCAAATGTTCTCCATTTGAAATTATTTAGATAAGTTCGTTCAAAACTTTGGACTTATATTGATAGGTTTAAAAATTATTTTGTGTTAAGACGGTACGATTGCATGATACAGCACCTAGGCCTGGAGTTATCAACAATTAACTTTATAAGCCTATTGGTACAAGCCAGGTATTAATTTCAGAACATTTGGTGGCTGAGATATATCCAGTTTCATTTTCACCAAACCCTGGATTTTGTGCCACAAAAATGCCGGTTTTTTGTTCAAAGAACCTTCCTGATCGAGTCATTGAGCTTTACCCTTCAAGAGTGAGTGCTTGCGGATAATGTTCAAGAACTCCAAAGAGAAGATCAACGGAGAAAGGGAAAGCGAGAGGAATATCGCCACGATTTTCTTCTCTGATTCCACTCTCTCTACCATCCATACCTCCTTTCCTGCTCTCGAAAGTACTTCCGAACCAGAATAAACACTCATCATTCGCTCGTTGGGGGAAATCGGGCGTGAAAAGCAACATTTATTTCGCACCCTCTCTCCAAAAAAGAAATGGCAAAGCGTGAAAAAATCGAGGAAAGCGCCGCCAGACGGTCATATGGCTTGCATTTTCCCCGCCGGTAGAGCATCGGATTGAAAAAAAAAAGACAAAAAGAAAGGAAAAAGTCTGTATTTTAAAGCATAGTTTAAGCATGGCTGGAGGGTAATTTATCCCTAAAACTTGATCTCCCTTCCAAAATTCCTCACGAACCAACTATCTTCTTACCTCGCACTCCGATTCCCTCTCCCTTTCATCTCCCTTCTTAAGTTTTACTTTACAGAAAACAACAGAAAGATATGTGATTGATAGCACTACATTTCACAGCCATATTTTAGCGCCAATTATTCGCCGGCGGGGTGAGCAATGGAAAGGAAAGGAGAAGGACTCGGGGAAATTTCATTATTGAAGTCGTGAGCAAATTGGGTGACGATAATGATGGGGGTATGACGAAAGGATAAAGCTCGAGTGCTGCTAGGATTTAGAGGTCTGGATCTATGATCCCCATGCTTGTGGCTTCTGCACTTTTGTGCTCTATTATTATCTTGGTGATTAACATTCGCCCTTCCAATTGGAGGAAATGAATGAATTTTATGAGTCTTTCACGACGGCATTTTCTTACAACGCTTTTGTAATGAGCTGGAACTTTGTTGCTTGACCAACACTTCTTTTTATTTTAGCTAATTAAATTTATCAGGGAGAAGTGATAGGAGAAAGAAAACAAAAAAAACAAAAAAACAAAAAGACAAAAAAAAAGGAAAGAAACGGCAAGCGCGAGGGGAAAAAAAGAAGAGAGGGAGAGAGAGATAGCGGGATATATAGCAGAAAAATAAAAGGGAAAAGAATGACAGAGCGAGACAAAAAAAAGATTGTAAGAAAGATCAAGAGAAGGAGAGAGAGAAAGAAAAAGAGAAAATGAGATCAAAAGAGAGAAAGAAAAAGAGAAAATGAGATCAAAAGAGAGAATTAAGGGAAGAGATTAAGAGAGAGAGAGAGTTATAGAAAGAGAGATAGGGGGTAGTGAGAAAAAAATGGAGACAGAAAAAGAAGAATGAAAGGGGAAAATATTAAAAAGTCGGGTAAAAAGTACGACAGGTGAATAATTCTAGAGGAAGAGAGAGCGCCATAATTAAGAACACGAATCTAGCTAGAAGGTAGTGATTCACTGAACATTCTGAAATGCCTGACCATTGATCACATCCTGCCGACTATTGCATCAGATGAGAAGGACGAATACCTTCGTGTCCTTTTCCAAGTTCATTGCCGTGTCATAAACCTAGCTTATTGTCTGTATTATGTAGTCAATATTACTACCAGCGAGCAAGCAGTCATAACACTGAGTATAGAAGTGCAGACAATGTCACTCCCAATTCCTCTCATGACATATCTCATTTTTGAGAAGTTAATTTCAAGCGAAACATCTAATTCATATAAACACCATTTTAGAAGCAGCAAAATATAATTTACCACACCAATTAAGAGAGCGCCGAACAATCCCTGGGAAGTAAGCTAAGATAGTTACTGAGAAGTCAAGAATAGGAGTAGGAAAAAGTTATTTGAACTGTTGAATGAGAATATTTACAAATCTCGCCATACCGTGTCGGAGACGATATGTATACTAAAGGTTATATTTTAAACACTAATAAATGTACCGAACCCTCAAGACAACCATCTGACCATGGATAAACTTTTGAATCAATGTAACACAAAATTTCCCATTATGCCAAGAATATTCTCGCCCTCAATCCATAGAAACCAAACTTGAGTCTCATAAACATGATGAAAGGAAAAATGAGGCAAGTACCCATTCTAATGGTGGCCCTGAAGTACGCTCGACAACAGGTCATGTGCGACGTAAATTTCGCATCCCGGATCCTGAATTTCGCGTCACGGGTCGCGAATTTCGGGACCGAGGCGCAAAGTTGGCCTCGAAATTCACGTCGCACATGACGTTGTGAGCGTACTTCAGGGCCATCATACATTCTGTATAGGTAGCCATCCTTTCTACTTCATAAATACACCTGTAATGAGAAAGGATTTTTTTTTTTTGGGGGGGGGGGCGCTACCATTGGTTAATAATGCCCCCAATTATCGTCTAGAGTTTCTCTTATTTTTCTTTTCCAAAATAGCAAATAACACATTATACAATGGCTATAATAACAAAATCAAAGCTGGTCCACGATCACATTCCCTCTACAAACATGACAAAGGGGTCAGCAACTTTGAACCATACAAATATTATAGCTATCTTCACACTCGTGGTCAGCATGGTCAGTGGTGACGGAGTTGTTAATGGAGAAATTTCAGTGAGTTAAATATAATCAGTGTGACGTTTGTCTTTCGAACACTCCCTTCGAGCAGGAAACGAAGAACACATGAAAATGAATTGTTCCTGTTTTCTTTTGTAATGTAAAACCTATCTTCAAGCCCTCTTTCTACCCGAACACTATACTTGCCTATCGGGATGCCGAACAGGATGAAATGAAGCAGAAGGAACAGGGATGCGGAAAGGATTATGACTTCTCTCCAGTAATACCGTTTCATCCTTCATGTGATATCACACAAACCTTCAGGCTTCTCATGTTATGAATTGTGTCTGCATAGTGTGAAAGTATTGAACAGGCCTACCCAACTGCAATTTCTCCTCCTCTTCTAGACTCTGTTATTTGATTTCATTTGAACTGTAAGTCACGTCAATATTTTTGTATTAAGCCTTTTCATTACAGCAGGTGAATTTATATTTAGACACGTAATCAGGAGGTTCTTTACATCCATGTTTATAGTGCTATACCTATAGCAAACAAAACCTTAGGAAAATCTTGTTATACACACTAAGAAAAAAAAGGTGCAATTTTGCACCCTTCAAATGCAACACTGGGAGCTCCTTTTTGGGTGCAACTTTGCACCTTAACAAGCTTTTTGCACCTTTAAGGGTGCAGTTAGCTACATTTTGCACCCTAAAAGGTGCAGAGTTGTACCCTTTTAGGGAAGGTGCAAATTTGCACCTTTTTGTACGCAAACATTTCTGCACCCTAAAACGTGCAAAGTTGCACCTTTTAGGGTGCATGCAAACGGGCATTTTCGGATGCAAACAAGAACAAAAAGGTGCACTTTTGCACCTTTTTCGTATAGGGTGCAAGATTGCACCCAAAAAGGTGCTGCCAGTGTTGCATTTAAGGTGCAAACTTGCACTTTTATTTCTTTTTTATCGCACATATAGCCAGACTACAGATTAATGTTAATATTCTCACACCCTCAGTCTTAACAAACGATGAGTTCAACCAAAGAATAGAAAATAGTTCATTTGCTTGAATGATATAGGTATGCGCACTTTAATATCAGTACTTCACCGAAGATTTTTTTTTTCTTCGTGACATCCACTTTTCTCTTCCAGCCTATGATATCTCCTTCCGTTTTACACTTCTCTCTTTCCGTCTTCTCCTTACCCATTTTTTTCCTTCATTCCCCCTCTCTCCCTTTGATCTTATCTCGTATATATTCGATAATAATGATGATGATAATAATAAAAGTGAGTTCTTGTATAGCGCTCATTTCTGTCATAATTGACACTCGTGGCGCTCCTCTGCTATTACCCGGCCGGCTTCAACATGGTTGCCATCGAGGGTGCTCTAGCATTTCAAGGAAATTCTTCCTACCGGGTATCCATTTACTAAACCTTGGTGGAGTGTGGCAATTGTAGATTAATGTCTCGCCCAAAGACATTTCTGGTCAATATTTGTGTTGCATGAAACGGATATATCTAAAAGTCAAGTATACTCTATATTTTGTTATATTAACTCTAGACAATTTCAATTAAAAGTATTTTCTACAATAAACATGATTATAGAGCAACCTTGCTGGTGAAGGCTCTCTTTTGTTTTCAGCCCCTCCCCATGTTACCCTATCCTGCGTCTTCATTACTCTCTCTCTGTTTCTCTTTGAAAATTTTCTGATTTTACGTCCCCCTCTCTCTCCCTACATCCCTCCCTCCAAACTCTCTGTGTACGTCATATTACCGATTCCCTCCTCTCCCCCTTTGCCTAACTCTTTTGTGTTGTATCCTCTAAACTAACTGCTATATCCAAGTTCACCTGACCTGGGTACCTGAGGAGTCTATGACATACCGACCAAGCACCTGGGTGCCCTCGGCGTATTATGCTAGCGATTCCCGCCAAATATCTCTAGCTGATCCTCAAGGAAAATCGGACAGTATAGCTTCATAATTGAATCAAGATGACCGAATTATGCGTTCTTCTTTCATCCTGCACCTCTACGTCCAAAGTCTAAATATGATATATAGGATGCAGAAAGAGAGCTATTGCTATTACCTCTCTGTATATTCCGGGAATTCGGTCATATCTGGTCAACTGAATTGCATGAACGCGGTAAATATTGTAGTTGTCTTCACAAAGGATATTTTAATAAAATGGCTTTTCCTCGAAATGAAAACAACAAAGCCCTTTCGATTTTAAATGGTTTAGGTTTATGGAAGGTATTTGTGTTTTACAATGTCCACTGAATAATGAAATAATCTAATCTATGAAGCTCGACATATTGTTGGGCATATGGATAGGCTACTGTATGTTATGATGGTTATTGATTATAATAATAATGAAAACTTTTAAGAACTTCATCTTGGTCATGTTGGTCATAACAAAAAAAGTGTGATAGAAATGGAGTCAATTATTTTGCTGTTACTATTTCTTAATTCAACATGATCACAAAATTGAAATGTATCAATGAAATACCAAATTATTTTTTCATACGAAATTATGTTAGTTACCTAAAACTCGGTTGGGTCACTTCATAGGTCACGTGAGCTGGAGAAGAAGGGAGCTAACTAGAAGACTAATGACCGGTCTTATAGGTCAAGCGGTCATTCTGATTGGACCAACAATGGCTGAACCAAGTGAGATTGAAGTTTGCCGACTTTGATTTGGGAGACAAAGTGGACCGTGAAATGACGACCCTCACATTTTATTTGAAGACAGTAATTATCAGGAAAGAACGTCCACACTGTCACTACAAGGATTTTCTTGATCATTGCACTAGGCTTCTTTTGTACTGCACGATCATGGGATCTCACTTTTATAGTCATTATACCATGGATAGGTCAGATATATCATAGCCTATGTACCGGGGAGGCGACAGAACTATGTAAGTTATTATAACTGAAGCTGTCAGGAAATATAGAACATCACTCTCCCTCAAACGATAAAAGGCGCTGCAGAAATAGGCTGGTTTCCATTGCCTTGAACATATTTCTCTTTTACGTAGCTGCAAGTCGTACTCAAAGGCACATCTAACTATCCAATGATGTTGTACGAATAAGACGTGTTCATATATGTATATAATCATATGCATAATCATTTCACGCAGACTTGCATGACACCATGCCACGTAATGAAATTTCAGGCAAATGTGGTAACATGCCTATATTTGGCGATAGATACCACGTTTAATGGTAGATGAACTGTATTTCTTTTTCTGCTCTACTTTGCAGCTGGGACATCACATTTTCTTAATTTCATTTTCCCGCTCCCAAAAGTGACTGGAAATTTGATTAAAGACACGACCCACTAGTATTCAACGTAAGAGAGACCTTCTCCAAGCTGGGTATGCACATGTGATATTCACTGTCTTTCTGACATTGGTCTAATTCTCTTAAAACCTAATCCGTCCGGCATCATAAGAAATATTCCCATCTATCTATCTAACTTAATTTTATTTACTCTCGTACATTTATGTATTATTATTTTGATTAGATTTTTTTTTGATTGAATAAATGAATACCATTTATATCGCTGCTGTTATTATTGATGTTCTTACTGAGGTTGCTGTGGTTAATTATAATTATAATGATGATGATGATGATGATGATGATGATGATGATGATGACAATAATGGTGATGACGACGATGATGATGATAATGATGACGATACTTTGCAAAGAAAATGTTCATGAGGTTATTTAAGGGGCGTAAAAATGCTTAGGGAATAAATTTCATGGCAATGACCGTGAACCATTAGGTTCCGATTTCGAAGTTAATTTGAAATTGATCATTAATTTGTGAAGCGTTAATCGTCACTATTAGCTTACGGTTTGTTAGTCACTGTGGTCCCACGGTTGCCAATCTATTTGCAATAAGAATGAAATTCAACCATAATCACCATCAATATGTTTTTGTTTCCATTTATTTAAAACAAAAAGCATTCTTATTCTAATCTATATTCTATTTATGACCGATCACCAACTACGAAGCTCCCCATAGTGAACTTTGGCAAGGTCGAATCAAGCACGATGTTGAAGAGCAACTGATTTTGGAAAGCCCTTGGATGTAAATCAGACGAACGCCCTCTCGCTATTGCTCACGTACAGTTCGCAAACTTAACATCTCAAGTAGATAGCATATTAAGAAGTGAACAGGGGTTATTTTCATTCTAGAACTTCGTATTGGTAAAGTTTGGTGAATATCTTATTTGATAACAGTTTACCTACTTTTCAAGCAAACTTTATAAATATCTATGGAATGCACTTCATTTCTTTATTGAAATACAAATTCACTGCGATATGAAAATATAAAGTACTTAAAAACTGTCGAAAATTATAGATAGGAAAGGATCATGATAATGGAAAATTATCCCTAAGAAAATTAAAAAGAGCTGCTATTATTATTTAATTTGAATTGAGCTAAATTGAATTGAATGGTTTATTAGGATAAAACAATGAGATATTGAAATAAGAAAACATTCACAGTATTAGTCAAACGACTGAATTGCGGGGAACATAACAAAATATCATTGAAATGGTGCATCACAAAGATTATTACATCATTAAAACAATCATCTGAACTATGCCATCTTCTTGCATTACAATGCCAAGTACCCCCCCCCCCCCCCGTCACCCCGTCTAACCCCCTTCCTTTCCCTCTTCACCACCACCGCCACCACGATCGAATGAATCATGAAGTAAAGGCTAATCCTCTTTCGACAGAGACCATAGGGGCTGAGTTGAATATTGCCTCCCCTTTTAGACTAACAGGCAGACAAGCACAGACTTCCCATCATGCATGAAATTACAAGTGTTCAATTTCCCTTGGCGCGCTAACTACTACACTGCGTTGTCATGGAGATCAGGTAGCGCGTCTTTAAAATGGCAGCATCTTGAGTAAACTTCCCTAAGATTCTAATTCTTGAAGGATTCAGGAGAGGAAATCAATTGGTTGCTACATTGTGTCAAGTGCTTTTTAGGCTTGTTTCCAATCACAATGAATACACTGTCCGCGACATTTATTTCCGTAATATATTTTCATTTAGAGTACGGTTGTCTGCATGCATTAATACTGTATTCTGTTATGCCTAAGTCATTTTACAATGTAATTGGTATGCTTGAATATACTCACAAACGCCCCTAGAATCATGTATCATCTGTTCTCCATATGATTATGATCTAATAGAATACTATTGAATTAATAATGTATGTTGAATAAATGTATAAAATTTTGAAATTGACTTAAATGCATTATTTCTTCTCAGTCGAAAGAGTAAAAAAATGCCTACCCTGTGGTCTCACTTTAAAAGAAAAAAAAATATACATAGATGTTTCAGACCGATGAGACAATTTTTTTTCTTTTTTGTCTGACACACAACCATTTATCTGAGTATCCATACTCAGATAAATGTTGATATAGGCTAGAAATACTACTAAGTCTAAAGTTTGCCCTACATGATTATCATTGGTTGATATATCTCAATTCAAGTTCAATTTCAATTTATTGTCTTTCGAATGAATTTCGAAATGAATTTCGAAAGACAATAAATTGAAATTGAAATTGAATTGAAATTGAAATATATACAGTGAAAATATTAATGCTTGACCATGTTGACTGATTTATCAACTGATTCTCTTTATTTTGAATTGTAATCGGATTCTATGGGCGTTAAAATATTCTTGATTGCTTATCGGTCAAATATTTCGGCTGCAGTGATTGTGCTGTTTAGTCGTAGTCATGTAGGTAAATAAGCAACGTCCCGCTTTCATAACTCGGAAATACCTACTCACTTGGGACTCCAGCGGCAAATCGATTTTAATGCCTCGAATATTTTCTGTGAAATACAGCCCAGATGATAGACAACAACTAGTTTGTTATAGTCTGAAATAGGCTTTTTGCCGCCTAAATCTAAACATAATTTTGACCGATATTCGTGTGAGGGAGTCCTGGCAGTCTGATGAAGGTACCTGAGACATTAATACATAATCCAATGTCTCCAGGGAAGGTAAGGTAAGTGTACAAATATCATGCACGCTTTTTTAGACAGTTCCTTAAAATGCAAACACGATGAAATTCCAGCGATTAAATATCAAAGTTGAGAGGGAAAGTGCGCTGCCCTCGTGTATAGAAAACAACGCCACTTTCCCGAAGAGTCTTTAACGTATCTAATAGTTAGGGCCGCGTAGAGAGGGCTCTGCGATGTTTAACGGACGGTGCAGCCAGGGCACACGATGAGGGAACGGTTGCTGTGTTTACTGATGTGGAAATGGTAAGGAATAAAACGTTGCAACCTGTTGAGAAAAGCATTGTTAAATCAAGAAAATATGAGTAAATTTCGTTCCTCCACACTAGTCTTTCCCTATACCCAAAGGATTAATTAAAGCTAAGAGAAGAGAGACGATGCACGTTGAAGTTTAAATTGGAAAATCATGAAATATAGAAATAAACTGGAAGTGATAAAATCTGGTTGGATGTCATGCTTGGGTATTTAGGAGCGAAAAGGTGTAAAGATGGAGATAAAAACCATGAAGACAAAGAAAGAAAGGGAAGATAGGGAGAGAGAGGGAGTGAGTGGGGGGGGGGAACGGAGGGGCGTGGGTCGGGATAGCGGACGAAAAAAAAAAGAGCGGCTCATTCATGGAAAAAAAAGGAAACATCATCTTCACGCACTCTGATTCCATAGATTGGCTCTAGCTCTCGAGTTGTTCGTGCTAACTTCCATTCTGTACCAATAAAAGTTGCATTCAGAGCGAAGCAGTATCGGATCTCACTTTATTCCCCCTTATGTCAATAAATGGCGTAGGGAAATTGAGAAGTCCAAATTCCTTAACTTTGCACCTATTTTGATTCCTAATTTTTAACTGGATGCAAGACTCCGGCACAGAGAGAGAGAGAGAGAGAGAGAGAGAGAGAGAGAGAGAGGGGGGGGTAGGGTAAGATTTAGGGGATTAGAAATCACACAGGAATTTAAGCAAATTACATATTAGCCTCGTTTATACTGGGACTCAAATATCATGAGTATTAAATGATGTTGGTTGGAAGCTGGTAAGCTATACTATACGCCATTTGGAGTTATTGCCAAGCATCGTGAAGTTGGTAAACATGTGACACAAAATGGTCTAGAAAGAAAAAAAAAAAGAAAAATAAAGAACATGTAATGCACACAGAAATAAACAGCAATGTTTTTTTTGTACGTTTACAAGAAGGGTAAAACAACAGGGAGAAGATAAATAGCAAGTTGGGAACTGAAAGAGAAATAAAAAATAGTTTCGAAGGAAGATTGAGGGGACAAAGACAGGGTGATATAAAAGAGGATGGGAAATGGGATCTGTTGAGAGACTCAGAACTAAACAATGAAAATACAACTCTAAAAATGGGGAAAAGAAGAAAATATGTGAAGATGAATTGAAGATGGAGAGTGGTGATCAGATTTCTGAGATAAAGAGATTTAGCGTTGTTATTAATCGATCAGATCGTGCCGATAGCAGTGGTTTGCGGTAGGCAGAATCGGTCGCCGTTTCGCGCCAAAATTCTCGCCACCAGCACGTCGTAACGTTTGACTGGTAAACGGGTAATTTAGCTCGATTTCTTCTGCAATACTCAACTTCTTCTTTCTTTCTATGTCTTCTATAGTATTAGCATCCCAAGATGACGCTCAACAGTTTGCAGAGATCATGCCGGGGCCAATTTGACTCTGCAACCTTATACCAACGAAAGCCAGTAAAATTAAGCATGTCCAGCCAGAGAGACAGGTAGAGAGGAAGACAAGATAGACATGACAGAGGGACATAGAGAACAGTTAGGGAGAGAGGGAGGGGGAAAAAAGAGGGGAAGAGAGAGAGAGAGAGAGTGAGAGAATCAGGATAAACATTATAATTATAAGATAGAATGGGAGAGACAATGAGACAGATTATATAGAGAGAGATAGGGTGAATATAGACAGAAAGAGGGAGGGAGAGAAGAAAATAGAGAGAGGGGAGAGGGGAGAGAGAAGGAGGGAAGCAGGGGAGAGGTGGGGAAAGAGAGGGAGAGAGAAAGGATGAATATTATTAGATAGAAAGAGAGAGAGAGAGATAGAGGGAGAGCTGTGGGGCCGTAATAGAAGTCGCGGTGAGAGAAAGGTATAGAAAGAGAGGGAGACAGCGCCAGGGGGAGACTGAGAAGGTAGAAGGATTGAGAGGGGAGAGATGGATTGAGAAAGGAGATATAGAGAGAAGAACATGGGAGAGAGAAGGAGATAAAAGGATAAAGGTAGCAGAAATAAACAGATGAAGAAAGACTGATCTCCGAAACTAGACCGTGCTATTAGCCATGACGGTTGACAACTGTTTTCATGCATGCTCTTCTAATTGAGCGAGTAGCTCTATAAACGGTCTAGGAAGGGATAAACGGTAGAGAGATCGCTATGAATATCATATCACATCGGCATTGCTTTGATCTTAGATACATAAGTAATGTAGCTAACCATCTGAGAATGTGGAGTATGAAAGAATGCTACAATGATAAAATGACTTGTATCGAATAAAATTAGTTGATATACCGAAATGCAAATCACTGCCTCTATTATTAGGCACTCTATTTACATGCTTTTAAAAGAGGAGCATTTTTCCTTTCTGTGAGAGTAATAAACAAGAACAAATAAAGAAAATGAAAATGAAAAAGAAAAACCGCTCCCAAATCATTGGTTTGAATTAGCAGATGCGAATGAAGTAAAAGCGAAAAATAAAATATACGATAAAACTAAAAAAAAGCAGAGGTGTAACTCGTTGGGGAAAAAGATGCAAAAAGCTGGTGGTTATAACATACATGAACTACAATGTCCAGGGTAGGCTTATAACTACTTGCCTTCTAGTAACCTCTTATTCATGTTCCATTGTAAATGATGTGAATTGGAGTAAAAGTTATCCCTGCTCGCCCTGGGGGATTCCGTATTGATTTTCAGTGTTCCATGAAGCCACTTTCAACTGCCATATTTACGCTCATGCGCATGCTCCTTCTACTTGCAGAAGCACCTAAGGGACAGCGCGGCGGTGGTGAAGGGGGGGGGGGGATGGGTGTCAATCGGGGGAGGAGAAGGGGACAGGTCCCCCCGAAAAAAAAAAATGTTAAGGGTAGGGAACACAAAAGGGTACGTCCTCCCCTAATTATGAAATTCTTTTAAATTTCGCATAATACATGTAGCTGTTACTTATCAGCAAATTTTCGTGTAAAAAGAGACACCGGAAAAAGCCGACGGCCTTTTTTTGTTTTGGTTTTTTTTGTTTGTTTTTTTTTTTGCTCGTCAGCGAATTTCGGTGTCTGGTGTGAATGCGGAAATTAATTATTGGGTATTTGGGGCCCTGAAAAAGTTCTCGTAATTTAAGGGTATTTTTTTCCTGATCGGTGAAAGCGCCTATAGACCAATTTCACCTCCGGTTTATGTATTTGGCCCTCTATCGGCGACGCCATTGCTGCGGTGGGCAAGCGCGCTGACCGCGATTGGCTCTGTGTACAAAATGAATGGAAGATATGAGATATGCCCTGAAATTGTTCCATTTACTTTATTCTAGATCAATAAAATAAAGCATGGATACATGGGTAGATGAGGTAAGACAATGGCCATATCTGACAGATGAAGGTATGATGTATTTTTGTACTTTCGATAGTTTTTCAACTTAGTTTTGTCAGTATAAGTTCGATTGCAGCATAGAAGCCGTAGTAAACGGGAGCCCTCATTCTTACCCTGTTTACAAAGTCATGTTTTCACTCATTAAATTTTATGCCAAAGTACATAATGATAATGTTTCTTGACTTCAAAGTCCTTTCTGTTGATATTTTTACCCACTGGCGACGGATTCCTTCGCATTGCTTACGGAAACCTGTGTTTTAAACTTTCTCCAATTCTTGTGGCATTCGAGCACCGCACAGCTGCGACCTTAACTTCCCTGACAATTTCTCATTACAAATATTAAAAGAAATCTGCATATATTGGTCAAAATAGACAAAAGATCGAACGAATGTACATAACGCGCTATTGACTTGTGTACTATAAAAGTTGGAGCGCCCACCGCAGTATGTCTAACTGTGTCGAACAGTCTGCTGCCCTCTTGCGTTGTGAAATTGGTCTATAGACACTTAAACCTATCATCTACATAATTAATTCTACAGATATGTCTGAACGCATCCATGGTTATTTTGTTTCTTCCGAGTTTCATATACACAAAGAGAGAGAAAGACAAATAGGAGTAAGTAAATTGCTATGAAAAGAAATGTATCTTCTAAGCCAACGTTAATAAAATCATTATGCGGTTCGACACCTGCCACCTACTTTCCAACAAATTTCGAACAAATTAAGGATGGGAAAAAAGCTTTGTGTTGGCATGAGAGCTGAAATCTAGAGACGAAAATTCTCTGTCCATAGAAGTTCAAATTTCCGAACTAATCTTCATCGCATGTTGAATTAACCTAGAAAGGTATTCGCATTCGACATTATAAGACGGAATCAGGCCCAGATACGAAATTGCACTCCACAACTGCAAGCCGATCTCGATTCTGTCTTTAAAGATAAGCAGAGAATTTTACGTTTCAACACACTATAGACAGAATGGTTTGCAGTGTGTGCAGAACAGTGCAACTTATGCTATTCGGATACCAGATCTTGAAATCTATAAACTGCATGCTGGCGAAGGTAATTCAGTCCTCCTATAATGTAGAAGTATCAGAAAAGCAAGGTCCATAATCTATCTTTAAGCAAATAAATACAATATCATAAGACAGATTCCTGTTATGGTCACTATTGGCCTGTTATTATTGAGAGATAACAAGGGTTCTCTTTTCATGGGGGGGGGGGGGTGTATTATAAGAGCTTCGACTGCTTGAACTTATACATGCACATGAAGTTGCATTATTTCATAAAACTCTAACAACGTTGCGTAGGAGACGTGAGTAACAAAGTCAAAACCAATCAGCTTCTTAGGTGTTTTTATTTTTTATTACATGTATGTTTAAAAAAATCAGCTTCATTTTGCCACCTGTAGCAGAGTGTTAATGACTAGAATTATTAATCAATGAAAAGTTATTACTAATTTATTACGACAAAGTGAAGAGTTTGTTGGCTAAATCGACTGCAAGGGTCCGAATATTTTCACGACTACAAATGTTTTAGAGTAACATTTTGCTTAGAAATCGCAGCGGGCAATCACTATGAAGAAGACGACTTTGTGTTTTAATTAAACGGCTGGGAAGTTACTCCCCAAGCTCTGTTCGAGATCATTTTAGTTTACTCTTTGTTTGGTAACACGTCGAGTGACACTGACTTCCGGACCTTAATATAAGAAACCCTTTAGTGCTGCTCTTGGCAATCTGACTCAATGGAAATATTGGAATATCCAACCTGTATGTCTCCGCCCAGTAAATAGGGACATGGTGCTTCAGAAAAACACATGTACGTGGAACTGAGAAGAAGCTTGTTTATTTTCGAAAAAGAAAGTCCGTGTCATATCTTAGTAACAAAAAAAACCTCATTGACAATGATCAAGTTTAATGAATAGCTCTATTTACCAATTAACAATATACAGAAATAGAAAAATATAGATAATAATCATAGTAACATCAAGTACATCAGAAGCACGTAGAACTCAAGTTGAAGCTATAAAAGGAAGAAATTATGTGTCATATCTTTTAGCAGAATCATCTAAAATAAGGATCGAATTGACTGGATTGGCATAGCAGTATAGTACTATTTGCAATGTTCCTATATTTCTTATTTTTAGGATCAAAGATGTACGCTTTAGTTTTTCTAAATGTGGAAGTCCATAAACGGTTAACAGAATCAGTCAATGGAATATGCAATCGGCTCAGTTAATGTGTCAATTTTTGAGGCACCTTGTAGAAAGAGTACTCGTGACCCATGTATGATTACAGACCAATGGGATGGTCAGAGTTCCTCAGGAGAGCTACGAACAGGTGGCAAATGACCCACTTCAAATAGAATACCCAAAGGATGTACCTCTTTCACACATACAATGTTTATACATGTTACCTTCATGTAGCATTGCCTTAGATAATGCTTTCTGTAGGCAACATGTAGATGAATAGGTGGGGCAATGAACAACCCAAATTCCTTAGCGGGGCAAACTGGATTTGTGCCACACCTTTTGTACATAAGTTAATCTTCATGAACATCTTGTTACTTCTTGGAAATGGAATAAATGCCTTATAGCTTTGTTAATAGTACTACTTATACATGAACAAACAGTTTCCAGTTTGATTTAAAAACTTAGATTACATCACCTAGTTTGATTATCTCTTCCCCCCCCCCCCCCGGGGGGGGGGGGGGGGGAGTCACCATATGCAATGATGATTTAAAACAATTTTATATGATACAGTAGTACTAGGGATGAAGCAGAGTAAAAAAAAAATATAAAAAAGGCCCCCTATTCGCTACTTCAATTAGACATTAATTTAAGAAAATTTTTCTTCGTCTTCTTCTTCTTCTTCTTCTTCTTCTTCTTTAAATCAAAGTACTTTTATGAATTGCTCACGTTTCCTTGCAACTTACCAGTATGTCAGAGATGATTGGGAGAGTCGTAAAAGTACTCAGCGAGTTTGTCCGATTCTTAGGCATGTTAGGGCTGTATATGCTCGGTCCGATTGCAGCGAATTCGAATATCCGCAAAAAATATGTGAAACAGTAAAACGATCTTTGAAGAATAGTTCGGGAAAAATGGTGTTAAAAGAGAAATGTCATCTAAACCAAACTGACATGACTGATGACGATTGATATTGATTGAGAACAATAAGCGGTCAAGCTTGAAATGTTAGGTCAGTTTTATTGAAGGGAGAGACCTGAGTTTTGCTCTCTTAGTGAGAGCTCTTATATTTTTTTTTGTCTTCTTCACGTTTTCCCACAAGTTAATGTCAGGTCAAACAACAGGGCGGAGCTTCACAGTATGAAGCCAGAATAAAAACTTCATGTCCTTTGATAGCAGAAATGGCGGGATATCAGATTCGTGAGTAATTTGGGTTAATGAAGGTCAGCATAGTGGTTTGCCAGAAACCTTGTCATTGTGCAGTATTGCCAAAAAATTGTTTAAAATTTTACTATTCTCTTTATTTATTTGTTTTGTTTTTGTTATTGATTTACAGTTGGTGTTTTTTTTTAAAGATATTTATAGTTGTTACCCTGTTAGTGGCATGGTGCACATCTTTTCTACCTATCTACCAAATATTTGACTCTAACCCAAAGGAAATCATTATCATGTAGAACTCACATTTGTAACTAAACATCTGTTAAGCGCATGTTTCGTGTTAAATTTTGTTCTGTTGCTTGAGAAAATCATGACATGAATATGAGGAGCAATCTAACCCTTCAAATCCCTGCGACCACACCACTGGCGGAACAACGGATGTTCGTAATCTACGTAGAAATGTCTCGGTACCCAGCGGGGGCACATGTTCTCATGGGGTTTAGCATTGATCTTTATTTTAGGCAAGGTGTCTTTCTGCATTTTTTGTTATAACTGTCAGTGGGGATGGGCAAAATTCACCTTACTTGACCCCCCCCCCAAGAAACTTTGGCAAGTCATTTCCAGCTACGTTCTCCTCCTCAATACTGCTAGTTGGATATTATTCTGCTTCTAAATTTTACTCTCCCTTCTCATGACTTTTGAATTCCTGACATTTTTTCCATGATTTCTGAATCAGTGAGTGTCAGTAATTTGTAACAAGCAATTTTATCTAAAGTAAAAATGACTTATTTTCATGACTTGCTATCTGGATCTATTGTTGAATCATTATTAAAATTTTGCTGGTTGTGGATGTAAATATATTTTCATTTCCAGTTTATTTCTATACTCGTGAATGTATATAGGTGTATGAAAGTGTAGGCCACATTACGGAAGTGCATAGAGCATATTGGATCATTTGTTTCCAAGATATCTGTTTCATAGCATATACAGGGACGAAATGGGTCATTTATGTCCAAGGTATTCGCAGACACGACCGAAAACCAAGTAAGACATCAATCGCTGAATTGATAAAGAGAGAGAAAAGAACTTTGACAACTGTGAGAATTCATCTGTGGTGGCGGATCTTTGACAGCAGTTTGAACCTTCCATTCATAAGACAGGAACTGAGGAGTTAATTATGTTAGAGAGAGAGAGAGAGAAAGAGAGAGAGATTGGGATAAAGAGAGAGAGATGGGGGAGAGGGAGATAGGGAGGGGAGAGAGAAGAAAAGGGAGGAGGAGGATACGAGAGAAAAAAAAAGAGAGAGAATATTGAAAGAGGGCCAGAAGGAAGGGAAAAAAGGAAACAGAGAAAGATATGGAGATAGATAGATAGATAGATAGATAGAGAGAGAGAGAGAGAGAGAAGGGGTAGGTATAGGAGTGGAAAGAGGAAGAGGGAAAGAGAGGGAGAGAGTACGAGACAGAGATAGAGAGGAAAAAGATATGGTAGCATAGGGGACAATAAAGGAGAGAAATTGAAAGAGAGATATGGGAACAGAAGAGGAGAGGAAGGAGTGGAGGAGCTAGGTATGGAAGCTCGGTGTGGAGAAAAACACAGAAAACCAGTTGAGCAACAGAAAGAACGAGGGGACAGAGAGTGAGCGACAGTCACAGAGAGAGGGGAGGTAGAAAGAGCTATAGTGCTTTGATTTCAAACAGTTACTAAAGAGAGAAATACAGGAAGGCAGGGTGACAAAGCGAGAGAAAGAGGAAAAAGAAAAGCAGATGAAGACAGAGAATGGGGGTATTAAAGGCTGAGAGAGAGAGAGAGAGAGAGAGAGAGAGAGAGCGAGAGAGGTGGGGACAGGGAGGGGGTTGGAGGTACAGAAGGGAAGAAGATGGGGTGTAGGAAAAGACAAGGGGACAGAACACAGCAAAGATTCATACACAGGGATATTGTATCAATACCAGAACGAAGAACATTTGGATATATTTTTGGAGGGAAATGCCATCTTGCCCTCCATCCCACCCATTGGAATGAATCTGGTATGATCGTCTGTCGTCAAATGCATTATCTTGATTGCTTGGGATAGAGAGAGTTGAAGCGCGTAGTAAATAGATGAACATTTAGTATGCTGATGATGTCACAATGGACTGTATACAGGAATACCTTTATACTACAGTAGATTTGAAAGGTACTGTGTCCCTAACGTATTCTAGGATGATCTTCCAAGGCTGTATCAAGGTATCAAAGCATCATATCAATATTGTGCCTTCCCCCTTTGAGACTAGTGCTTTATTACCTTAAAAATTTAACTTAAAAATGGGATAGGGTGATAAACTAATAACATTTTATTTCCTGTACTTGTATGCGGAAAACATTATTGTGTATAATTATCATTCTCGTTGCTCCATTTTATTGCCCAATAGTCATGCTCGAAACTTTAACTGTTACCTAAATTGCATTTGGTCGTTACAAGGCAAAGGTAAATCAAATACTTCATTCTTTGAGACATGTCAGACACACACAAAAAAAAAGTATTCGAAACGACTCCTTTACCCTACGTATATAATATAACCTAGAATGAAAAAAAGGTGGCTGCTTTTTAAAATGTGTTTTATCTTAAGGAATTCTCCAGATATGATGTCATTCAGTCAAAATTAATTTATATTATTATACATTTACAAATATCAAGGGTTGCCCACGGTAGGCTTCTTTCTGATAGGATAAATTTCCCATGTACCGAAGCACTTCGAAATTACAGGTATACACGTAACATAACTCTATCCTAATTGATACATACTCCTATACCGTGGACCAGATTTTCAGATAATTGACTTTTTCATAAACTTTTTCATTGCGAATCATACAGGGATTGAAGTTCAAAATGCGGCTCCTGAATTTCCAAGGGAAGGCTGTCATGATAATGTCACTGGAGGGCGTTGCATAGAATAACACGAACAAAATCGACTAATGATTGATTCCGATTTTTATGTGTGTGATGAGGTAGGTTTTTTCCTAAGTATCTTTCACTAAACATGAGATGACTGCAATAATTATCTGAATATTCACTGCATGACATCGATCTACTATCAGGATATACGTTGAGATTAGGCGTTAAACCCGTATTATTACGCTTTAAATGAGAGAAATTTATATTATGCCTTATACCTGTCATCAAGTTTCCACTCCTCATAGTGCTGATTTTAGTTGCCGCTACTGATTTCCTTTACTACCTCTACTGCTACCACTACTTTATATTATCATTTGTTTCGGCTGAACACTTCTAGCACTTATGTTATTGAAATCGAATTGATTTTCTGGATCCACTGAGTATGCATCTTTTTATGCTTTGTGAGATTTATTATTCAGATATAACTCATGGAATACCCACTTTCTCTACTTTTTCTTTGTCTAAACAATTCAAAATTGTTTTCTCTATGCCCATCTAAAATCTCACATTGAGCATAGTTGTGGATAAACTAAGGATAGCTGGGTAATGAAATTTCTTGCCAAATATGACGTATACCTTTAAGAAAAGGAAAGATACTTTTCTATTAATTATGATAGCAGTCAGAATGTCGTCATACCCTCCCCACAGTGAGCCTAAGGGCTCAAAATAGATATAGAAATGAAATTGCCCTTGGAACTTAATGACGGGATTTTAATTAATCCAACCCCTTTCTATCTGGGCTGCATTTCTTAGTCCAATACGCCAGCGGGGACGCATACATTGGCGACAGGTCTCTATGATATAATAAAAGATGCAAAAATCTCTGTTTCAATCCTTCCTCATATCCTTCTTTTACCCACTGTCTGATTTCATGTTTCTCTTCTTGTCTCTTGTCAGTCTCTATCTCTCTCTATCTCTGTTCCCCTATACACATGCCTTTTCTTTCATTCTCTTCTTTCTCGCTCTCCTGTCAGTCCCCCCTCTCTCTTTCTATCTTTTCTCACTCCGTTTCCCTTCTCCTCTCCCATCCTCTCTGTCTCATGAGTCATGTCTCTCTTCTCTCCACACACCCTTTCTCTCTCTTTTCTCTCACTCCATTCTCCATCTCTTTCTCTTCCCTAGTACCATCTCCCTCGCTCTCTCATGTATCTCTCTTCTTTTACTCATCTCTTGCATCAGTGTCCATCTTCTTTTCGCCCTTCTCTTCTCGCCTTTCTCTTCTCCGTCACTCTCTCCATTCCTATATTTCCTCCCTCTTCTTCCTTCTCTCCTCTCTCTCCCCTGCTCTTCTCTCCTCTACACACATATGAATTCATAACTTTATGTGTGACGATTCATTTTCATCTCTTCCTTCCAACAAAATGTGTAAATTACAGGTCATAAATCAAAGATAAATTCTCCATTTAAAGGAGAAATGTTACGCAGCATATCTCTAAAATCACATTGACATCTTTCTTCGAATACCTCTAAAAAAGTTGAAAGAAGTGCTGTATACAGTCATTCACCCTTCTTAAAAAAATACATGGTAAAACCGTGTTATTTCGATGGTACACCACGGTAATTTGAACATACGTGTTTATGTCATGAGTTTAATACCCTGGTACCTTTTTTTTTTCAGGTGACTATGCAACCTTTGCACAAGAACATGAATTGCCCAATGTGCACATAGTTACATCGGATATACATTATTTTGTTATGTTTTTCATAAACTCATACAGAGATCAGAGACAAAACGAAGAGAAGGTCGACTTTGTCATATTGTAGTGAAAATCATTCTACTATGAGCACACCATATCGCATGAACAATTATTTCATAACCTGTCAATGGAGTAGACATTATGTTAGAAATTTTCTCGCTGCTCCTTAACGGAAGAAAATGTGGAGTCTTTTGCTACATTCTTTATTTCCTCTTATTCAGACATGACTGGATACATGAACATTTAGGGTCAAACTTATTTCGACATTTACCATGTTTACAAGAAACAGGAAGGAGATTATACCTGTAATTTCTCAAATCGTGTTTCACGCATCTTGATGATAGAAACACTGGATGACACGTACAATATGTTGAGTCAAGCGTTATTTGTTACAACAACCCTCTATCAGTGTCTATTTTCAATATTGAGCGCAGCCTTCGCTACATTATGAAACAATTCTTACACAATGTTTTCCTTGATGCCATGGGTTTATGTTCGTTTACATTGATGAACGGTATTCCATCTATACATGATGTATTTTATATCAAGACATGCGTTACTATAAGAGTTTAGTCATGAAGGTGAAATATATTTATATGCGACAAATATTAACCCGCTATATCAAACTGTTGAGAGCTTTGGGTGATGAAAATCAGTCATAAATCATCACAGGTAATATTAGAAATTGACGACATTGGTATGGAATTCTTTTAACCACTATGAAGAGCGAGATAATGTTGAGGTATAAAGATATGAATCAGGACCATCATGAACTGTTCTAAGTGTTATGAAATCGCAAGAAAGTAAAGGAAAAGCAAGTCGGCCAGATCAAACTGCAACCATCCTATTAAAAAAAAGGGTACTAGTATATTTCTTTTTCTTTTAAACCATTTTGTTCTTTATGCGTGAATACGATGCTAAATTGAACAAAATAATAGCCTCAACAGACATTTAAGGAATTGTTAATTGCGCTGAGCAGGAGACTCACACTCAGAGCTCCGGTGGGCCAATAAAATAATTTACTGCTTCTCTAAATAAATTATTATTAACTACGTGTTATATAACACAAAATGAATAAACTATTACAATTTCCAAATAACAAAATCATGTCACGTTAAGTTACAGGATACTCTGCATTTAAATGACTGGAATCCATTATCTCAAATATTTCCTACGACATGGCCATGGAGGGAATACCACAAGCGAACAGCAGTCGGAATGAAATTTCTGTCTATGATGTTTTGATGGCAGGCAAGATTATATGGCTAAAAATACATTTAATAACCCGAAATTTATGAATTTATGATTTAAAGCGTTAACACAATGGCATGCATTGCATGGAATACTATGTATATTACTTCTAGATTTCTTGGTGGATTTAGAAGTTTGAGGTTAGAACATTCACATCAGAAGTTCGTTAGTTTGAGTTATACTCTAACAAGGAAAGGCTCTGAACAAAATTTAGGTTAACTCGGACTGCGTTTAAAATATACAATTCTGGGTTTGTACCTGCGCTTTCCGTCCCTGTCACACCCCACATCCACACACACGCGCGCGCACCCACACGCACAGTTTCCCCCACATATACACATCAAGAAGTTAGGTCCGAAGGTGTAGGCTAATATTTGCTTGATCAGACGTCGCCAAACCGTACACCTAGGTCGCTTAGATCGTGAGGAGAATCAGGTATTTGACAGATCTCACAATCTGTCAGAGAGGAAGATGTCACTCTCAAGATTCCTTGAAAAAAAGCGATGTAGAGGAAATAAATAGAGGCAAAGGAGTTCAAGGAAATGGGAAATTGGAAAGGCAGGACATAAGAAAATAAGATTTAAAAAAAAGAAGAAGAGAGAGAGAGAGACAGAGAGAATGAGAGACTGGGAGGGAAAGAGAGAGAGAGAAAGAGAGATTGGGAGAAAAGGGAGGGAGAGAGTAATGTAAGTGACAGCAAGAAAGAGAGAGAGAGAGACACAGAGAGACACATACACAAAAAAAGGATATGCGAAAGGCGTGAGAAAAGATTTGTGAAGAGGAGCTGAGAAGAAAAGCGGTTAAGAAGAGGATAGTCTGATAGTAGTGATAATGTTACAACTAGAAATTTACTTGCTTATTATAAAAAAAAAAAAAAACAACGTAAACGGTAAAAGACCTATGCTGCATTCAGACAGCGTGAAAGTCGATGTGTTATACCTCTGAAATGATACACCTTTACAAGTAGAAAAAATCGATCGATAGATGATAGCAAGATGGGTGTGATAGGGATCCGAACAGGAGGAGATTGACCGGAAAGACAAATCTACATTGATGCATTATGATAGACGAAGGTGTTATCTAAGCGATTGTAATATAAATACCAGATGTATATAGCCCTCATGTTTATTACATGTTGCATGTTGCATGCTCCCCTCCATCCTCTCTCTCTCTCTCTCAAAATCTGGCTGTTTCTTTCGCTCCCTCTCTTTAGCCTTCTCCTTTTCTCTGTGCCCCTTCTTTCTCTCAAATCTATGTAATCGTTTTTCTTATTGTATCCTTTTTATTTTTTTGTCCTTGATAACTGGATGTCTGTTTTTCTCTTTCTCTTCTCAGATCTTTCACCATTTCATTGAATATTATCCATCAAATCTCTAGTGATAATGAATAACACTCTCCTTTTAGACTTAGAAGCGTCTTTTACCAAAAATAGTTCTACTTAACTATACATGATCCATCATCTGAAAAAAAAGACAAAAAGAAAGGGAAGTGCAAATGATACTGCAATCAATCCTCAAAGTTAGAAGACACATCAACTTTGGTAAAGGAAATATATATAGAACCAGATTATGTTTGGTGTGCATTCTTTCATATGATTTGACCCACGTAGGACCTTGCTCGACATCACAAATCTATTCCTGCTGATCACCTCTGAGTGGACAAATAGCCAAAGACATTATACTCTCGACATCTTCCCACATCGAAATCTGTCCATCGGTATGACATCATAAAAAATCCCTGACCCGCCTATATCATGTATGTGCAGGGGCGGTATCAGAGTATTCTCCAATGGGGCAATCCACCTTTAAAAAAAGTCCTTTTAAATTTTGCTGAAGCCTTAAAAAATGTTTGGCATATGGGGTGGGGGGGGGGCGGGGGCGGCGGGAACATGTTCGACAAAGCAGGGGGATGGGTCTATCGATCACACTCCCCTCCCCACAACACCAATCTTGAGTCAATGCACCAACGAACGGTTCTGACGGATTCCATACACGATTGTAGTTGCCACGGTTACCAATGACCAAAATGCGATGTGGATGCTGGGGATATGCGGTGATTAAACGCCATTATGTGGAAGTGTCCATTTTTGGATGGAAAGATCTCTGAAAAGAGCGATCTCGTGATTGATGACATAATAACTCAAACTAAAATGGATCCTCTATTTTTACGCCCCCTCTCCCTTTCTCCAATCTCTGTGCTTGTTGCTCCTGTACTCCTTTCTAAAGGTTGACTAATCGGGGCACTCTGTCCGAGGGAACAACTTTTGATAAATGTCAGGAAATGGTTGGCGATGGTGAAACAATTAAGAACAAGATAAATTGAGTTTCAAGCTTTTTGGGATTGTTGTTCGCTCAGTTAGAGTTGACCATGCAGCAGCTTAGTCAAAGAAAGTATACTTTAGGGATGACAGAAAGAAAAAATTACTTTGGCGAAGTTCAAATGCGATGTGATGCAGTGGGCTAATAGTCCAGTGAACCACCAATGCAAGCATGATCTTGAGTAAAACATCGATTTAGAATAGCATCAATTATGCTTGAAATATTATGTTGTAAAAAAATTCTTGGATGCATTTCATAGCCTATGCTGTAACAATTTCATCCCAGTTTTAAAGTCTTGTCTTTGTATGTCTATGTGTAAAACCTTTGGATGTTTTTGCATGCTCACAGTTATGCTGTTTTGAATACACACATGTCACATAGAAAAGGAAAATAGCGGACATTAAGGATTTTCATCCTGCTATTTTCATTGTAACTGATGAAACTAAAACCAATAAAAGAAGAAATCACACCCTTTGTCCGTATGGAATTGACACATTATGTATGTGAAGTGACACAGAAGAGTCTTACGTCGTCCACTTGAATCTTGTGAATTCTGAAGAATAATCTTATAATCTTATCATACCCTGATGCTCATAATGTATCTATCGAAGATGTAACACTGTTGAGACACTATTCACAACTTTGATTCAGCATGTTCTGTGCATGAGGTAATGCAATTGACCTAAAACCAACACAGTACCTGCAACTCAAGTGCCTTAAGGTAGCGTAGAAGAGGAAATAAGAAAACAACGATGCTACACGATGTTTTACACGATCTCGTTTAACAGCTGGGGATGTTTTCAGAGACAAATACAAGTTCCATTTACTAAATACATAAACCCTTGACTCCAGTGGTGCTTGTAAGTCAATGTTCCGTTCAGAAATGAATTGACAGAGAATGCCTCTACATGGAATCACTCTGTTTGATTTAGAATGACGAAATAGATGGGAGATTCACACGTCCATTGTTCTTTAATACAATTACACACCATGTCATAAGAAACTCATACATAAGTATCAATACCAATGTCAATAGTTTAAGGCCCACTGTGCCCGTAAGGAAGACTAGGATTCATCCTCACTCAATAACTTATGCCAAAATATCTTATATATCGTCCTTGACTTTACACAGTGACCAAATAATACAATCATGATTCTATCAAAGTGCAGCAATTTTTTTTTTAATTGTCATGGTTCGCATTACCACTTACGTATCGCCTGACACGGGAAAATAATCGCTTGCATGATAATACCGTGATAGTATCTTTACCTGACGATGAATTTCATAGGCTTACATGATGATGTTCGTATATGTCCGAACTATGAGGCAGTGAGAACGGAGCTTTGTTAGCGGAGGGTAAAAACACAAAGTCAGTCACTTGAGTAAGGAAGCTACACCTGGCGTTATCAGTGGAAAGTGGGTGAAGGACCATCATTCAAAATGCCTTCCTTTTACTCTATTCAAGCCATCCATGTATGATTTCCGTCATTCTGGAATAATTTATGTTGCACTCTCAGGGCAGATATCTTTCTGACCGTATGTCTCCAGCAAACTCAGAGTTTTCTAAATCATTCATGGGTTAAGAATTCCATCTATATGAAGAAAAATAAAATGTTCCCTTAAGATTCCATGTTCTAACGCCCAGTCATGTTGAGACTCTCTGCAACTGCGCTGTTACTCCCCTCAGACACCATGAACAAACTAACATAAAATTCCTAGTTTGATAAAGGCCAAGGCTAAACATGTCATCGTTAAGGTACAAATCGTCTCCTGTTTACATACTTTAGCCTGAATCTTTGGAGTTATGATCAACTACGGCATGTTCAGTCAATTCCCTCCCCTTCACAGGAGAAATTTCTCAACCTTCTCAGGATCAAACCCCAATATGACTGCGAGCGCACGATCAATATGACAGCCATGCTAGATATTTTGAAGAGGCGAAAGCTAACTTACCTTTCTGATAAAGTGAAAACTCATTCCTGTTTAGATTCAGTCGTGGCTCGTCAGGGAGTCATTTAAATAACCCAATACAAATAACTGAATTGCACGAGAACGACTCTATGAATCAAAACAAGGAGGTCGGATAGTGATTTCATATCTGCACCTGATTGTACATGCATACAATGTACTATCAATCTCACAATATAAGAACACAAATAAATCAGTGACATGTGCATATAAGCTGGGACATGACCAAAGAAAGATATTAAAAAAGGACATCTAGTCGAAGTCACAGGTATGTGCATACCTTATAGCCTGGCACGTGCAACTGAGTTGCACTTATCAAAAAAATGCAATTTTCGGCTTGTACTTGTCATAGTTTTTCGTTTGTACTCATATCCATTAAAATAAATGAAATTGATAAGAGAGTTTCTCTTGAAATACTTATGCATTGCCATAATACTAATAAGCATTCATTATGATTGCATAAAATGAGAAAGGACATACTTATGTGCTTTTTGCATTATGGTAATAAATGTCGTACCATAAAAATTTGAATTATGAATGTACGGCTGCCACCTATGAGAACGAGAAGCAAAATTTTTAAAGAATGTAGTCACGATAATGATGCATTTTTATGCATTTTTTTTCCTTCAAATTTATAGTAAATATCGCCTTACCATTCATTTCCATTCTCTACTCGAATATATTTTAATGCTTTCTTTAGTAATGATAACACGTCCAGTTAAAACAAAAGCTTTAATATAGTCGGTCTACCATACCTTCCTCCATTGGCGTAAATCCCGGGGGGATGGGGGGATATATCCCCCCACTTCTTGGAGAGGGGGGATGGCGTGTACAAATATCCCCCCCCCCCCACTTTTTAAGAAAGAAAATATATTGTAATTAATCTGTTAGTAAAATCTTTGAATATCTGTCATAAACAACCATCATATTTTAGAATTTCTATTTGAAAATGCGATTGAAAACCAAAAAAGTGGTTATTTTTGGCTCGCTCGCTCGTCATTATTTTTGAATTTCTATTCGAAAATGCGATTAAAAATGAGAAAAGTGGTTATTTTTGGCTTGCTCGCTTTGCTCGCTCATATTTTAGAATTTCTGTTAGAAAATGCGATTAAAAACTAGAAAAATGGTTATTTTTGGCTCACTCGCTTCGCTCGCCCGCAAAATAAATATTAAAATGTGTGTAAGGGGGTCTGTGGGGGTCAGTGAGGGTGTGTGCTTATACTTAAGTGTGAGATCGACAGAAAAAAAATCGTCAAAAAAGTCAATCATCCCCCCCCCCACTCCTCAGAGTGGATTTACGCCGGTGCCTTCCTCTTCCTTCATCCAGTAATCATCGTGTTTTATCTTTATTATTTTGCTATCATAGTAAGACATTGCAAGTGGGGTAATTACAGACTCTAATAGGATAATTAAGTTCTTCAACATCTATCAACAAGTTCTTTTATAAATACAACGTTACCGCATTATTTTCGAGTGTGTTTAGATACCAATAACTTGTTATCAGATGATTACAAGAAGAAGTCGGCAACGTTCGGAGGAGAAAAGTACACACATAACAGGAGACCTATGTAATTTTGCAGGGAAAGTGATTCAGGAAATCCCTCAGAAATCGAGCTTGAGAGTCTACACTTTCTTTTCAATTGAGAGTGTTGATATCACTAAATTAAAAACGTTATATTTTTGTTATATTTGTTATATATATATATATATATATATATATATATGTATGTATGTATATATATATATATATATATATATATATATGTATGTATGTATACACACACACACACACGCACACACACATATATTTGTGGTTTGAATGACTGCAAGTTAGACTTTTGGGAAAGAACATTTACGATGTGTAAAAACAATGAATGAATCTTTAATCATCATACCTCTCGACAGGACAGTGTTTTTCTTACAGTTCTTTACACATAGATGTTGTTTCTCAAGCAAATGCAAAATGGGATAATGCCCTATACACTCTCCCTCCCTTATATACATTTTTACCGAAATTAACATATTGCATGCATATTCTTCACGTTTTTTGAAAGCACAAATTGTAGACTCATGTTTCCAGTCGTTTACTGGTCACCTTCATCAGGTTCATGGCAAGCTTCAAGTGTTTATTATTGAAACTACCAGCGTTCTGGGAATTGGGAACAAATTAATGCTGAAATGAAAAGGGATGATGATATGACAGGTTTATTTTTCACTGCAGAGCATGCCTCTCAGGTCAAAAGGGGGTAAAAGAATAAAGGATATTGAAAGATAAAGTGGAATTTAGCTGCTGGTGGCAATTACTAGAGTCTGAAGTCATTGTTATGATAACATACACTCCAGTTTGCATAGACATATTACATAGCCTCAAACCACGATCATAGGATATCAAGGGGATTTCTGGTCGGCGCTCGCCAAATTAAGAGTCATCATTTTAGCCATACAACCTGGTTTGAAAGCCATTTCTTCTAATAGAAACCAGCGAAAGCGTTAAGGCATGTTTTCGTAGAAGGAGAGTGAGAAATCCAGTGCGGAGAGGTGCAATACCGTATGTAGCTATGACAAGTAAACATTCGGTCGATAGGGTGGGGGTGGTGGGGGGGGGGGGGGGGGGTTGAAAGGTGCTAGCTGTTTATATAGTGTACAAAAATACCCATGCAACCAAGATAAAAGAAGTTAATTCTGAGACCCCTTTAAAGCCCTCAAAGAGAAAGAAAAGAAAAGGAATTGTAGTGTGCTGTTTTAAACTCTTTATAATGTTAATTGGAAAAAAAAAGGGTTTCAATTGCTTTGAAACTTGCTACGTTATCATGGTTATTTTATATGAAAGAAGTAGAAGATTACTTTGGGCATACTAAGTTGATTCAAATGCCAAGCATATTCCTTGTCGTTAATTGCTTTTCACCGAGAGTATATCGGTATATTTTTTTAATATTTAATTTATAATTTCGTGGGACAGAACATTTATGTATAGTCTACGTGTACAATTCAAGGTTGGCATGCGTTTGAACATGCTGCCTCAAAACGTCAAAAAACTTGAACGTTATCTTTCATCTTCATTATAAAGGTGCGTGATGTTTGGGTAGTGAGCATTAATTAAAGACCTCCAGGAAAATAAAGTATATACTTGATGGTTCAATATGACAGTAGAAGGACAAGGTGAAGCGTTGTACCACTATCTCGCGTCTCCTCGTCTTTCGAGCAGTTTCCTCCCAAAGCACTAAAATATGTCTCAGAAAGAAGCTTTTATGGCAGGGTTTCCGGAAATTATCTGAAAAATGTGGGAGAGTGTGAGCATGAAGACGACCATATCATTTCCTACTAAACACACTAAATTAGCATTATCAGATTATGAAACGTGCCGCTTAAAAGTGTCCCCTCAGCTGTAGTCCCCCCCCCCCACTTCCCAGTTCCGCCGCCAATGTAAATTCAAATTCAAATTCAAATTCACAAATTTATTGATTTCAATCCAAACATTAAGGATTATTTTCAATTTACATAGCATAACAAAACATAATAGTAAAATGAAACATTGAATAAATAAAAAACAAAACAAAACAAAACATGAGCATGCATGTAATATAAAGAATAGCTAAAGAAAAGAAAAACAAAACAAACCAACGCCACAGGCCAATGCAAAATATAATACAACATTTTTTTTTCGAAATATATAACAAAACAACCAGAATAATAATCTCTTAAAATTGTGTACATATAACTCTAATTATTTTACTACTTTTATTTCAGTATAATGTTTTTTTAGTTCAATAACCTCTTTTGAAGAAAAAATGCACACAAAAACAAAAGAAAAAGAACAAAAAAAAAAAACCGAACAAAAAATCGATAATCATATAAACACATGTATGGGCAATTATCTGCACTGAAAAGTTGGCCTTCATCTCATACGGGACAATCACATATAAAAATAACTAGATTTTTAACAACAAATCTTCAGATAAGGATAATAAGGTTAGACAGTATATTTTCATCCCATATGAAATTGGCTACCATTTCTTCTCAGAACTCTTGCCGAAAGAATAATGAACATTCCATTTCAGTACTATCCGTGCATCATATACATGGTGCATCTACAAACTCTTACTCTAACTGTTCCACCATGCAAACCTTCAGACATCATCTAACGATTAAAAGGTGGCTTAAAGAACTTGTATATCGAATATTTTGGCAAATTTAGGCTTATATCCTTTCGCGTTGGCATGAGCGGAGATAATCCATTCCAATATATACCGTGATAGATATGTACATGTAAATCAGAAAACTTTGTCTCTGTATATACCTAACAACACGAACCCTTGACCGAGTGTCATCTCTTGAAACCCACAGAATTCAATTCAGCATGAAGGAAGATGATGTCTTCAGGCTAAGATCCACCACTGAAGAATGATCGTCATCAATGGTTTCGAAACAGTTCTAACCACATCTCTGCTCTAGGCATTAAGATATATTTGTATGGTGCAAATGAGGTATATAGATTGGTCAGGTAGCCACTATCTAACGTCCGACCACTGACAAGACAAAGGTTTGTTACTCGGTAAAAACATCGCCCAGAGTAATCTGGTTCCCGCCAAAATGAAGCAGTGCCTTGGTTGGATGATATAAGGTAAGCGTTGTGAGCAAGCATGACTTCAGCATAATAACTTCTTGTTGTGACAGGTGTTGTATTGTGACGCTTAGAATGTTTCATCTCAATCATTCACCTAAGGCTTACCATTTTTTGTAACAAATCGTCAGGTCTTTGGCATTTAGTTTTTGTGGAAACTATACAATTTTTTTCATTTTCATCGAGGTACATGTATCGCCTCGACACCAGACTGATGCTCAGTGATGTAGTAACACCTCTAGCAATACCTTCCACTCCTCCTCGACATGTCTTGGTCTTCTCTAATGCTATGTGATCATCAACACATCCTCAAACCCAAAGGCCATCATTCAAAGCAGGGTGATATCTCAAGCCATTAATCTAAATCAAACTTGACTATGTCGCACCTGAGTCCACTCCTGATAGCAGTCCGGAAGAATTCATGTTGTTTTACGTAATTTACCACCAAAGGCGACAAATACTCTTTTAAAAGGCAGTGAGAGTTAGTTTGGATTTCATCTCGACAACTGACCTTCCTGGCACAATGCTCTACAAAATTTTTAATAGCCACTCCCCCGATGTCTTAGTGAGAAAGTTATTCAACATTTTCCAAGAAATCAGCCATAACATTACCTTTCAGATAGAAATGACCTTTGACAGGTCTTTAATCCGGTAAAAACAACATCGAAGATGGACATTGGTTATTCTAAGCTTATTGGAACTTGTTTTTATTTCATACAAATCAGATTCTGAAATTGGGAAGTCCAGCAGAACATAATTGCTTTTTATTCCACCCAGTCTCATTTCGTTTGCCTAAGGGTTATTACTCTTTTCTTGTACCTTAATCTTAGGTCGCATATCATGTTTGTTTGCTCTTGATTGTTTTGTGAGTCTTGTGATGAGAGCAGGTCAGTTTACTCCCTCTCTTGTTTTTGAACCCTGTAGCCTTTAACCATTTTGTTTAGTTTCTTGATACTTGAACTTTGGCATAAATCAGCTTGGGGAAAACAAAACGCTTCAAGAAAAAATAGAAGGGCATGCAGATCTTCTAGATATTGATAAAAGGATTAGATGTACTTGCTCAGTGATCTAAATCTAATATTACCCTTTTCAAACAACTTTTCTTTTTTTTTTTTTGTTCTTCACAAAAGATTGACATGAGTTGCAGTAGTTTTAACATACGTTGTCTGAAGTCTTCACTTGACATTATCGAATAACATATTGTTCTAACATTCTGCACGACATCTTCTGCTTTCTAGTTCCTTGACAGATTGAATGAAATAATGTTTAGACATTCACCAATGGTGAGTTTCTTTTTTAGGTAAGCGAAGGAAAGGAAGATAAGTTCACATGTCACTGATGATAATACGGGCGTATAGAATATTGGTTAGATTGTGAAGGAAAAGAGACCGAGAGCATGGAGAGAGGGGATAATACAACATGACAAGTTCGCAATAAACAACAGTTACAGAAAAAAGAAGCAGGTAAAGAAGGTATTGGAAAATCGTTCATGCCAAAGTACATAAAAATTATATTTATGAATAAACAACCACAAAAACAAAATTGCGATGGTTAGAGGGAGATGGATAAAATGAGGGAAGAAACAGAGGGGCTTCAGTAAAGGGACAGATGAATTCGGTTACATGAAATTTATAGCGAGAGAGATTATTAGAGAAAAGAAGGACAATAGCATAATCATAAAAAAGTTTCCTCCACAAAAAGGGTAATACACAAAATAGCCCTTATTGGTATTTCAAGGAAAGCGAGAAAATTGATATTCTATTCAAATTCTAAAGAAAAATCCGTTTTCAATTTTCTTAGATTGCTTATGATGCATAAACATACATTAGAGCATATAGAGTATGGTAAACGGTACTTGCTGATCGAGGTTTATCCAGTCCATAATTATTATCAAAATAATGATTTGTCATTCTAACATATTATATACCATAAAATCAATATAATCTATATGTTACTACGAAATGGTATATGCTATATACGAGGTTTTCTTATGCCCCCCACACACACTTACACATGATGACGATGTGATATTTCTTTAACCCTAGTCTTTCAATCCTACTATTTCGGTTTGACTACGGGACGGAGCCAAGATATAGTAGAACTATATGAAGACAGTAGAGTTCATCTTCCTCTTCATTGCATTAATGAGATAACAATCGATTTATCTCTATTAATGCTAGCCATGATGATGGTGACAGATATCTCGTGTTTATGAAAGCCGGCATGTAGAACTTAGTGATGAATGAAAGGCCCGAGGATACGGAGAAAGGATAACAATCTGTTAAAGGGCGTTCCGTAACCGCGGGATTGTACATCTTCATAGTAGATTTTCCCTATATGCTAAGGGTCTGGTATTTGAACTCCGATAACCCATTTCAATCTTGCTCTGATATGCTGTGATTGACGGTAGTCAAAACTGACATTACAAATTATTATTTTTTTCATCAGTATTAAGTCCTTCTACAATAATTAACCCGTATAATTTTTCCATCTCATGATGACCGACGGATAAAACATTAATTATAGGATGCGAACTTTTTAACTCTCTGTAACTCTGAAAATCTCTGAAACGACAAGATGCTTCTTTCGTAGCTGTTCCCTAACGTTTTGCTATTTGCAGACCAAGCGAGACAAAGAGAGAGAGAGAAAGACTAATAAAACTTAGAACCCCCTCCCTATAGATTCGCTAAGTCAAAAGGGCAACTATTATAATTGGATTCTCGATAATAAAAGAACAACAACAAAAACTTTTGAAATAAACATACATTTCCTTTTTTTCCCATGAGATGGATAAGTTGCTAGTTTCATTGTCAAAGGCATGGGAGCAAAATGTGATTGTGTGACTTGGTCAAACAACCTCCCACCCGTAAAGTTTTATCCCTAATGCATTGCCGGCTGGCTGGGCACTTGCACGTATCAATTACGTAATTGATTGCTTGCTGTCATGGAAACACAACGGTTTTGTAAGGCAAGGACCATTATCGGACCGGTCACCGACGGTGAAAGTTACGGGCTGGAATATCAAGTTCAGAGTGATGTGCCCTCGACCTATCTACATGAGAAAGATAGAGGAATCCTGTCGATTTCGAAATATATGTTGAAATGAAACAGCTTGTAATAATTCTTGCAGTTGTCTGCAAGAATTGCACTTTAAAGATGGGAGAACGGGCTCTCAGTATACATTTTAAATATATTCAAAATGCGCCTAGCTTAATTTAAAGTCAAAGGTAAGGATAATTATTCTCTCTGTGGTTATATCCTGTAATCGGTACTAATATACTTTAGTGTTTCTTCAGTAACTTCTGTTCTGTTATTATGGGCGTTCCCAACACAAGCTTTGCTTTCCAAGTTTTTGCCTGCTTCTATTTTCTAAATTATTTACTGTATCGTAATCCATGTATACCGCATTGTAAAAAAAATATTATGTAACCTCGTTTTTCACTGATGAGAAGGAAATAAATGTTACTTTCAAAATTTCAGTGTATATTTCACTATTCAGTGGACTGTATTCAAAATGACTTCTTTTTAAAAAATCTTCTTGTAATGTTTGGGTGTGCCAAGAAATACAATCAATGAATGAAGATGCTTGAAGTAATCTATATTGATGCACGAATGCTTACGAGTGTAATTAATTTCCAGCCACCATAAATAGGAGTGATTATTACATGATTTGATTTGAATTTAATTGAAATTATCATTTATTTGCTTCTCATCCGTACAATGTGAAAAAAACGAGGTATACATAATAGTTTTTTTTTACAATGTGGTATACATAGAATACGATAGAGTAAATAATTCAGAATGTAGAAGGGAGCGAAACCCGGAAATCAAAGCTTGTGTTGGGAACACCCACAATAAAAAAATTGAAGACAAGTTACTATAAGAACATTTTAACAGGAGATTAATATTGCATAGTAGAGTCGTCTTACAATTCTTACGACGTGGTAATGTATACTTAATAATAACAGGAAGTTGTAGCATTAAGTTGATTTTAATTGTTAATTGAAAATAAGGCACCAAGTTGTGGAGAGAGGGAAGGGATTTCGATTTTATTTGATTTTCATTTTGACTTATTTTTATGCAATTCTGTATGATTATTTTACTGAGTAAAGCATAGCGAACAAAATGCACTGGCGAAATAAAGTAATCGCATTATGCAGCTTTCACAACATTGAATCATGAAGGATTGCCATATCTTATTTTGCAGTTTATTCCACTAACTCTCCAAAGTGAAAAAATGTCTGACGGGGAAGAAAAACATTTTAAAAACAAAAACAAAAACAAACAAACAATCTAAAGCCTCACTCGCTACTTTTCATAAAGAGAAGATAACGAACGACAGGACATGCAGGAGAAAAAGATAAACATTGAAAGTAAGAAGATAAATTATATAAGTGAGAGTTACAGAAAGCTATGTGAAATGCAGAAGCGTAATGAACAGCCATCTCCGAGCAATAATCCATTGCAAGCCTTAGATTTTGGAGACACAAAGAAAGAGAAAGAGAGAGAGAGAGAGAGGGGGGGGGGGGGGGGGGAGAAGAGAGATGGGCGGAGGGGGGGGGGTGAGGGTGAGAAGGAATTAACCTCCCAGCTGCTCATATGGAAGGAGTATAAAGTAAAATTTTTCAGCTTATACATCACCCCTCCCCCCCCCAAAAAAAGAAAGAGATAAAGTGAAAATCTTCATTATCACGTTAAAATGTCATCCTTTCTATTCGGATGAATATTTCATCTGTTGTTTGTCCTCTGATCCTCTATCCAACCTTTCCTTAAATCTGGATTGATAATACTCAACCCCGAATAAGTTAAATCATAGTAACTTTAACCAACCTGTAATTTAACAGATACTTGTCCATCAAATGTGAAAAAGATGAGCAAAGATTGAGACATTATTCAAGTTCATCACCTCTTAGGTCTTTGACCATCACAAAATCGGCCATTTCGATCGTTTTATCTGACTATCTAATCTCAGGAAGCGTTTCAAGCGCTAAGCTCCCCTTACTCCAATAGAACTGATAGGCAACAACAAGTTCAGGCTTGCTGAGATTAGCGAACTGAGGAAGATATTGTTTCCGATTCTTCCATGATAATATCTTGCTCATCACCGTTACTCACTTTGTAGTTCAACAAGTGGCGGCATATTAGCTTGCGTTTCTTTTACTAAGTGTCTGTTACAGTTCCTAGATTGATAGCAAGTTCTGTCCTATCTCTTTTACTTAAAGGTGAAGTGAACCTTTTGTAGCTTAACGTGTAAAGTGTCTAAACACTAAATCTTCCCTCATCAACTGATACGAATGGCACTATGGTGTGAGGTTGTTGCGCTATTACATGCGCCAATTTAACCTGTGTAGGCAATGAGTTCATACGCCAGTAATTCAAAGCAATGTTCGAGCTGTCTGCATAAGTCATTTTTATATGATCTCACTTTAACATACAAGGTTCAATTTTGCACCCTTGGAATGCAACACCAGGAGCTCCTTTATGGGTGCATCTTTGTACCCAAAGAAGCATTATGCACCATTACGCACCAAGGGTGCAGTGAGCCACATTTGACCCTTAAGCATGTTAAGGGTCCAAAGTTATACCATTTAGGGAATGTGCAAATTTGCATCCTTTTGGATGCAAAAATTTCTGCATCATTGTGGGTGCAGATGGGCATTTCCGGGTGCAAACGAGTACAAAATGGTGCATCTTTGCACCTTTTTCATGTAGGGTGCAAGATTGCACCCCAAAAGGTGCTGCTATTGTTGGGGTGCAAAGTCGCACCTTTTAAAAATTTTTTATTATGCCCCAGTCACTGACAAAGCCTCGCTAGGCGAAAGGCACTGATGCATACCGGTCAATAATTAGCATGATTAGTGTTATACATGTATAGTTTACATCTTCCGCGCTCTGCCGAGTTAGATTTTAAACTTCTAATCAACAATTTTACGCCATCTAATAAATAAGATTTCACACATGCTAATTTTAAGATGTTTTTCTTTGTTTGGCAAGAAGCAAGTACAGACCCTTGAAATCAAAGAAAAGAGAAAAGGGATAGAATTTATTCGGAAACGAGACAAAAACAAGGGAACTTGAGGGCGGGTAAACAGGTAACGCATTAAGATGGCGATAAATCTGGTCATAGCCCTCTAGCTCATAATGGGTTTACAATAGAGAGGCCAGCATGAGAGGTGCTGCTTAGACGGATCCGTTTAAGATATAGGTAACGTGTACTACTTTGTCTTCACTATAACTCTGGTTTGATGTTATGAAATATACTCCGTTGGTAATTACTCTATATTCTTTAACACTATAATCGAATGATGTCCTTCAAGTGGAACACTGTACCTAACCCTAACCCTAAAGCTAACTTAATCCTATCCTTACACACAGTTGCAAGCCTAACTCAGTAAGTCAATAATTATGTTTGACACAATGCCTCGAGCCATTTTGCAGTAGCTGGAGTATTATCAAGCACCGTCCGAGGCACCACAGGTGTGTCGTGCGTGTTATGTTACTATTCTATACGCAAGATGCGCGGCGACAATTTCTCCGTCGTGACTATTTAACACTTACTGATTTTTTTAACTTAAACAATGGGTCTAACCAAGGAGTTACTATAGTGACTCTTTGGTCTAACCCTAACCTGAAGGCATCACCAAGTCTGTTGCTATAATTTCCCGCCTTTTTGATCATCATAATCGCACAAAATGAAAGGTGTAAATTGCTCTGATCACATTTAAACATGTCAAATTTATTTATCAAACTTCTGCATTCCTCACAAGCAAGCATTACTTCTAAACTATCATGACGTTGCATAAAATGTATTTCGCTTCTTCTACCAAAGGTGTGGCTATTTGTACATACTAACCGTAAACAGCGAATCAAAAAGGTTGCATATAAACGGTCAGGTTAGTTGCTCTTGTTTACGTTTTTTACTCACGGTGACCTTTAATCTCTCAAAACATGACCGTGCATATAAGTAGTTGCACGTGTGATGCAATAATGACGTCATAGGTAAGATACTGTTAATAATTGTGTGCCATCGGAATTTTGTTGATAGAAAGGAATAACAACTGAATGCAAGGCTAAAAACAGGATGTTAAAAGGCTCCTCTGTAAAACTGGATACATCATCAACCCTCGTGATGTTTGAATTTGCAGTTCGCATCTTGTTTATATCTACACGTAAAACCTTGATGCCGAATCTTCTATTCCTCGAATTCTGCAAAGATAGTAAAATCGGGAGAAGATGTAAACTCACAAACAGATCCAAAATAGTACGATATCACTAATCATATCCTCTACAGACTCTGATACTATCAATACTGGAGTATAGCAATAACAAGTAATAAAACTACTATCCGTCCATTAGTGAAGCAGTGTATCCGTATCCAATTCCTCGTGAAAGGAGGGTTTTAAAAGGTTCAACCCAGTATCGAGCATGTTAACTTTGAGACGACGTTTTCAAACTAGGGCATCAAACTAGACTGCCTATTCCAAATGAAAGCTAACTGAAACAAATCTTGTATTCATGAATTTTTAAGTACACGAGATGAGGCGCCGAGGAATACCATAAATCTGAGATAAAGTGATTCAACACGATTTGTAAGGCAATGTCAACCATTTGCACTTAATTAAATGGACAACCGAACGGCATTTTCAGATTATTGTGCGATGTAGGATTAAGTAACCTCTCAGAACATTATTTCGTGGAGAAATGAACCCTGTCAGAAATAATCAGCCTTTTCATTTTATTGAACCACTGTAAATAGCTGACATAAACTTTGAGAGAGAGAGAGAGAGGGAGAGAGAGAGAGAGAGAGAGAGAGAGAGAGAGAGAGAGAGAGAGAGAGAGAGAGAGTGAGATGGTAAAGTGGGAGAAGAAGTTCATTCAGTAAACGTGTACATACAACGGGAGCTTTGCATAAGATCAGATCATGTGGGTAAGAAATAGAAAACAAGACGAGACGGAGAGTAAAGCTATATGAAACGTTTACCTGGGAAAACAGTTTAAATGGGAAAAACATGTACGAAATGTCATAACAAATGCACTTTCAATATGATTATAACGTACATGTCTTGTCCGTTGACCTTTTGTTCAATTGTCAGAATGTCACAATGACATCATCTCACAAATGATGACGTCACAATAAATACCGACCCGCGTTCATCAACTTTCAATTACAGAGTCGTTATACAGATACGGCGGTCATATAACTGTGAGTGTAAAGTAGCTTTTGCAGGAATTTCTAAGTCTAAAATGGACTCGATGTATATGTCTTATGTGACCAGGGTAGTTCATTGTAAAAAAGTGCAGAAGAATCAATCGATTGCGATCATTCTTCCTTTCCGAGGGGGCATAATAGCCCCAATAGAACGTGAATGGAGAGGTTTACAGAATAATTTTTTATGAAGACAGTGTTTCTATGGGACATAAATACTGGTATATTACCTACGAGTTGGAAAACAATTTTCTGAAAACTCTTCCTGAAAAGGTTAACTCTCGTAGTAAAGACCAGATTCAATGAACATTTCCTTTTTTAGCCTCGTGTCTTTCATGTTTCACCTATTCACCCCATTTGATCATATTAAGCAGTGTATACGCCTCTGACAACGTTAACCAAATGGGACAAGTACATCGCAATTTATGTTTGAACTATTACCAGGGGGTATTTCACAAAGATGTTCTTAAAGTTACAAATGACTTTACGAACGACTTGAATATGGCAAGCCAAAAAGGATTCTCCGTCTATGTAAATCGCATCATCAGGTTAGATATGCAGACGTAGACTAACATTACTATTGTTTACAAACATTTTTATTGGGAAGTACATTTTTGCCACACTTTAACTGAAATTATGGGAAATGCAGTCGCACTTTGTTAAAAAGTCAGGTAAAACTTTGAGCATCCCTTTTGGCACTTCATATTCAAGTCGTTCATAAAATCATGCGTAACTTTACTAACAGCTTTATGAAACACCCCATGAACACTTTTTTTCAAGAGCCATTTGACTAAAATCTACTTGTCAAAGGTTTTACAGGATTTAAGAAATTAAAGAAACAAAAAAGGCTTTTTGAAAGAGCGGACATGTGTACGTGTCATAACCTACATTGTAACTAAAATCACCCATTATTCCACCCTTATTTACTGATATCTAAGAAAACAAATAAACGAATAGGCCCGCGTTCACAAAAAGAGGTTTGAATTCAAACCGTGGTTTAAATATAAACCTCTTTTGTGAATACAGGCCAAAGTTCGACTTTTATATCATTAGCGGTGATTCCGGTGAAGTAAAAATGCATGTTTTCGTTGCAATGGAAAGCCGTTGGACTGCAGATAGGTCGTAATCTACCGTATAACAATAATGTTACTAGATGACCATTTGGAATGACCTCTCATAAACTGCACTTTTAGTTGCCATTCTATCTATACCCATCTCATCTACGGTCAAAATTCCTCAAGAAACCAGGTTTAGTTGGTGATGATGCTGATGATGAGAGAGAAACTGGATACAACATCTTTCCTCATCTCAAGATTCTTTTAGGTGTACTATTTGCCCAAGGCTGTTCCAGTCTAAACGTCAATTGCTTATGTTGGCGATCGAGAAACCTGGATTAATTTCCTCCCAGAAGAAGTTACGGAGTTCTACCAGTGTCTACTTTTCGATTTCTACTCCGTCCAGTACCCCGACTATAGTCTTTATCATGAGAATCCTACCATTGTGCAAGGCAATTATCGAATACATGAGAAGTAAATGGACTGCAGAAACACTTGCTCTCCCAAAATTGTGAACAAGAAAATCGTGGGCTCTTTTAGAGAAAAGAAAAAAAAAGAAGAAATTATCTTCAAGCTGTAGTAATGGAGATGACATTTCCGCTCCCCAGGTATTTTCGTATATTTTTGTTTGTGTTTGTTTTACATAGTACGTTAACCCCTTGGCTCCTTGAACCAGTTGGACTCTGTATTAAGCCTATGGGTATCAGATAACGCAGTACTCAATGGGTTAAAGACGCCTATACAATGATCCCAGAATACTGATCACTGTAAATAGGAAGTCAGACCGATATTAAAGGAATAGAGACGTCTCAGATGTATGCAGAATATTCTCCAATCGCCAATCTCCAAATTTTATTGTCCGAAAGTGGAAATTCTTTTTGCCTAATTCATCGTGGGCCCGGCGCCACTGAGCAGCGCCAGATCGACGTTGCTCTATCCCTTTCAATTCTTGAACGCCAAAGAAGGTAGCAGCAACTCCCATCTTTTAACGTCTTTTGGTATGACGCGGCCAGGGTTCGAACCCACGACCTCCCGATTGTAAGGTGGACGCTCTACCTACTGAGCCAACACATCGGTTATTATTATTAATATTATTAAAGGAATATGAGAGGGAGTACATTTAAGTACGGCAAAATAATAAAGATTACTTTTAACTTTTGAATTATTTTTTTAGCTAAACGAAGACATGAAAGCAGCATGATTCTGGAGTTTCAAGGATTACCTTGCATTTCGATTGTTTAGCAGATGCTGGTTGGACAACAAAAACGTGCTGGAAAGCACACACAGAAAAGTACAACCCAAATTTACACGTAAGGGCCTTCATGTTAACGTGTTCAGAACTACGGCTAAAGTTCCTTTGCTTTTTTTTTTTTTTTTTTGCTTATAGATTATACAGTTATTCTACATTTCTTGTTAAATTATTTGGAAGATAAAACCTTTTTGTAGTCTAGAATATTCACGGTAAAATTCGACTTCGTGAGCATTGATTTTCTGTCAGTATCAGAGGTCAAGATTAGCTTTAAATCTAACCGACATTCAGAGGATAACATGCTCATGAGTTGTAGCAACGAGACGATGAAAGCTTTAAAACCATTGGGGCATTGCGAAGGTAATCAAACTATGTCAGTCGACTACAAAAAAAGTCTGTTGTAACAACCCATTTCTGTAAAGCTTACATCGGATGTCATTATTTTTGAAAATGGCAGTCTGTTGAGAAAGACTATGCCATTTCACAATTTTTTAGGTCCCGTGGTACATCGTCTGTTTAAACAGTGCTCTCGTTTACCCCCACTTTTTCCCCAGTTTTTCTCTTTCCCTAAAGATGATGCTCATATCTCTGTATTTTGTCTAGGGCATGTTGGAAAATGAATATCGGTCTTGTATATTTATATTTCCATCAGCATTGATCATATCCCTCTCTAGCTGAAACAGATTTCCACTAAATCTTACGAGCGTGTCGGGGAAATTAAAGATAAAATTGAGTTCTGTTCATGCCCTCTCATAACGAAAGAAACAGTCTTCAAGTAACTGAGAATGTTAGATTTGTTTTTGTAGTGTGAGACTTTGGAATCATGAAAGTGATAAGAAATTAACTCATTTTTTTTTTCCAAGAGGCACATGCTCTGCACACAGAAGAGGGACAAGGGGGGGGGGGGGCCTGGGGCTGCAGCCCCAACGATTTCGGCAAAAAAAAAAACTATTAAAAAAAAAAACAAGAAAAAAACCCTATAAATTGTAAAAACGTTATTTGCACACAAAGACTAGCAACCACAAAAAAGTGAAGAGATTCAGGGGGCTCCTCCCCCTCGACCTCTTCTGTTTGGGTTTCAGCTCTCCACTAAAAAAACGCCAAACAACAAAACAAACAAACAAACAAAAAAGTTCGGCAGCCCCTGCTTTTTACTGTGAAATTCTTCCTAACTCACATGAATGAAACGAATGAAAAAGCTTGCAAATCATTTCTTAACCTCTGCAGGAACTGAAACTTCTCTTTAATATACTCGATGAAGATTATCCTTTAAGTCTGGAAGTAAAGTATGACAAGCTCGCTTCTTCGGTTGTTTTATGCTTCCCCAAATATGTACTTTCCCTGTTAAAGAAGGATAAAAATTCTCTACGAGAATGTGATGCTTTTAAATACTTCCCCCCCCCATCCTAGATATTAAAAAAAAAGTATGTTTCGGAAGAAAATCATTTTTCCTTTGAAAGATGCCCTTGTACGGTGTGTTTAAAATAAGGAAGCTCAAAAAGATATGAAATGACGATTACCCTGATTACAGTATCAAGAGATGGATTTTTGAGAAGTTGAGAAAATTTTCGGGGGGGGGGGGAGGAGTAGTGGAACGAAAAACGCCGAGTACAGATAAGTATATTTCATAGACTGAGACAGACTGTAACATTTTCATGTTTAAGGTTTAACATTTTGATTGAATGTTCTTTTATTATATGGCAGGCAGTGTGTGAGTCATTTTGATAGAAGTATACTAGTACTATGATGACCACACAAGTCATGATGTCATTACATTATCTCCCTTTTTAACTTCGGTCAAGAAATTAGAAATTATTCGTGATCTGATCACAGAGAAGGGAAACACGAGTCATAAAGGGTGCAATAGGCCTATACAGCGAAACCACAGATGGGAACAGAGTAAGAGGAATTAGTGAGACATTTGAGCCTAAAATTTACGGCGCCGCTTGTGTGTCCGTGAGCGGGGGTGGTTAAATGGTAAAAGCAGTGCAGCTGTGACCGGTAATAGAAGCTATGAAATGGTCAAAGCACTTCTCGTGAAAGGCTCGAGTATCACTAGGCGTATCTATCTCTCCTTGCGGGCATTCGCGCACGGTTTGATGACTGTTCATTGGTCAATCAAGGTAATCACGTGGTAATGAATTCGATGTAAGGCCACGCTATGAAAGGAAATGGCGCCACTTACAGGATTTCGATCGATCGGGATATGCAGAACCAATCCCAATGAAGATGTGTTGAATAAAGATTCTTTACAGACTCACATTTTCCTGATTCTGTGTCTTCATGATTATCCTATAGGCTAACATTTCGTGGTTATTATTTGCTTGTCCACTCTTACAAGAACACTGCATTTTAGAGTTACTCGACGATGTAGAGTTCTAGAGTCTGGTGCTTCAAAGATCTACCGCAACTTTAAATTCTAATAATACCAGCAATAACCATACAATAATACATAAGCAAACAACAGTGATTGAGACCAAAAAAAAAAAAAAAAGAGAATAAATGTCAGTGATGTCCCAGTGATGTCAGTGTGGCACTTTCGGTCACATAACATGCTCAAAAGAAACAAAACGATGCGAACATCCACCCACGTAAAGGTAGAGAAACTCACATATAAGCTTTTGGTGAGTCAATATTCCTATTCAAGGGTAAATATCATTGTCACATTTCATGAGCCTCTGTACTGAAGTATGGGAATAATTCCATCTCGTGAACAAATCTCTAAAACACGATCATATCCCGGGGCACTTCGGGGTATAGAGATGGGGGGGGGGGGGGGGGGGCTCACGTACGCCCTTTTGTGCGGGGGAGTGGAGTGTGTTGTACTCGCCCATGTTATGACTTCTTGTGCGAAATGACTCACTCATAAATTATAACATGTATAATTCTCTCACATTATGTTTGTATGGAATCAGTATAGATATGCGTAAACATGAATTAATCAATTCTAATTAAAATGAATGCAGAGGGAAATTGAGGATTTGTTCTAAAAAATTTAGAGCTGCGAGAAGTATTAACACGAAATTGCTATTTTCGCCCTATTCATGGAAGGGAGTGGAATTCCAGGTATTAGATACAGGGTGTTGAAGTTGAAATAAATTGTATTTCACCTGACTGCTACCATGGTTGCGTAAACATGAATTAATAAATTCTAATCAAAATGAATACAGAGGGAAATTGAGGAGACAAGAAACTGGTGGCCCTGTGGCCTGTAAGTTATATTTGGTAATGGAGGATTTATCATGGACCTAGCCATTTTTTCTAATCTTAAATCCAAGACAGAGAGCCACAGTTCCTAGACCACTTCTCTGTCACTGAAGCACACAATCATGACAATGGTGTAAATCCACCACTATAGAAGATAGAGAGGAAAACAGACTTGTGAGTCGGGGTAAATTAATCTACAGAGAGAAACTGTGTTCTTTTCATCGCCAGAGATTATTTAGACATGCACTTATCATGCTCCTGTCATATTTGAGTCACATTAATGATTGACCTGTCATCCATAGCATGATATCGATAAATCACAGCTGACTGCCCTCATCTTCTCCATATAACATCATGTAACCATAGTAACATCGCTCAAAGGAAACCATGTGAAATAAAAGAGATGAGAAGGAAGTACAGTAGGTCGATATCAAGTGTCTCCGTAAATATCAGTAAACATTTTGTATCATTTGTTTAGGGGATTAAACAGAATCCATTCGAATCATTTGTGATGATCGATTACCTTTCAAAAATGCACAGGTTTCAAAATCAATGTTTTTAAGAGAAAAAAAGGACGACAAAAACAACAACAACAACAACAAAAACCCCCAAGCATTTACTATATTTCTTTCCATCCATTGATGGTCAAAAAAGGAAAGCGTTTTCAGATCAAATGTTTCCATTACAAAAATCATCCAAAATAGCACTTTTATCATTATCTCAAAACTTTATTTTGCAATAAGTTATATAAAAATATTGAATTTCTCTACGCTTTTCCACGAGGGTAGTTCTTTCACACAAGAACATTTAGGATTCACGCAATCGCTGAATAAAAGAATACCGACCTCGGATCAAATTTTGCTAGATATATTTGCTAATATTCAGCTCTGGGCAAGTTACTAGCAAACATACTTGAATTTCTAAACTTCTCAATGGAACTCAAGATATTTCATGCACATCACAAATCGAAGTAAATTTGGAAGGATAATGTTCACCGCTAGGAGCATTGACCTCACAGATAATTCATATTTTGTAGGAAGAAATGATCTTTCAGTCAGTTACGCTTCAGGGCACTTAAAAAAAAATTTTTTTAAACATAACTTATTCACCACCCATTAATCGTTTATTGGCATAAAATCAAAGCACAAAATCTGTGAATTTTTAAATGTTACCTTCTGTTTTTATTCTTCTTTTAAGCACATTCCGAGTACAACGCCCCTAACCCAGGCCTGGCACATCACTTCAGGGCCACCATAACTGTCGGTGTGATGTTACACTTGTTAGTGTGAATGCGGTATGAGACCTGATAGTTACACTTCCACAGTTTGCCAACATGGTCAAGGTTGCATAATGAATGATTGTAGGATTCTGATCGATCATAGCAAAAAGGAACAATCCTCATTAATATAGTCAAGAAATTTGATCTAACTCGTAACACCTTCATGTCGAACAAACAAGATTCGGCGCTCTAAACCCCCAACAAAACAGTGCAAGATTCAGTGTTTTATCCGCCAAACAAGTGCAAACTCTGACGTTATGAAATCTTCATTACTCGTATAATAATGATGATAATAATAAAGTATTATTTACCCAGGGTAGCCTCTTCAGCTGCTGCTCTTTCAAATGGCCCTGTATAACATAATATGCTACTTTTACTATTCTCCATTCTTATATGCCGAGTGCCTGGTTCGAAGGCAGGAGGTCCCATTTTTTGAAAGTCTTTGGTATAACTCACCTTAATATCAAACATTGAAATGACTAACAACATGGTAAGGTATTCTGAAATTAAGCCGCAATTGGTTTTATGAAGGAAGTCCAATAGCAAGTAAATAAAACTCGCATATATTACATAGCCTAACAGATCTGCTTACTAATTATTTCTTGCATGTTTTTTTTCCTCCAAAACCTTTGGTTACTGATTATTCAGTTATGTAATGGAAAATGACATAAATTTCGATAGCTGGAATTCGTTTTGCTTACAGAACCTGTAGTTGTTAGGTCAGGTAAGCCTCTGGATAGCTTTAGAGTTGCCAAGAATAACTTTCGTTCAATATGTATGCATAAACATTGTTAATAAGTCTATTCGATTCATCATAACCGAAAGAAGGATGTTAACCTAATGAAGGATGTCGAGTAGAAATGTATGAAACACTCATCATGCTCATTATGTAACTTCAAATTAGTGACATAATGCCTGGTCATTAAATGAAGCCTTTGGGAATGAAAAAATTCATTAGTGAACGGGTTAAAATGTATTCAAATAATGGAACAAAGAATAAAATCGTTGAAACTACAATGACCTGGGATCTGCTTGCATTTTATAACATTTTATTAAGACAGGGTGGCTTCTATATAGCAAACGTTGATTATGAGACAATGAAATGTGAATAAATAGAATTAATCTCACCTCACTGATCGATCAGCTGTCATCCATAAAAGTCAGAAATAAAATTCATCAGCTTTTCTACTCCGAAGCGAATCTTTCGCGCCAACACTACCACTTTTTTTTTTTTCATAAAGCAATGTCCTTCAACATGTTCAAACTCTGTGTAGATCCTCAATTCTTCCACGATCTAGCGAATTGGCGAATGAGACGCAAGCCGATAAGGAGGAGGCATCAAAAACAAATATCCGTAGGGCAGTCGTCCAGCAATATTCTCTTGCTTTCTTCAAAAACTCCTCCTCGGAAAATGGCGGCAATATTTTCCTCCCAAACAGCGGAGATTGTCTGAGAAGAAGGGAATAAAAGAGAATAGGATGAGATGGAGATTCGGGATGAAGTATGGATGTTGAATGGAGATGGTTTTTTGGAGCTGGTGTCTGAATGGATAATAGAGGAGGAGGAGGAGGATGAGAAGATGAGTGGTAGCTATCTTGAGATGAGTGATGGAACGTTTCAGTCATCTAGATTTCCTGATACATCCTCATCCTCATCCTTAGCATCTCTCTCTCTCTTTCTCCTTCTCCACCTCTCCCCTTTTCTCCCCTCCCCTCCCCTCTTTCTTTTCAACAGTTCAAATATCATTTGAAAATAAACACTTTAATTTGAAAAAAGATGGTGTAGGTTTCTGCGAAGCACCATATGGTAGAAGAATAGTGTTCAGAATTTGTGATCGCATCTTGTTCAAATACTCTCAATTCACCGGTGTACAAGTCACGAAAACAAAGTTCAAAATATAATAACTGACTCTTATCAACTTTCGACATCTTAAAGATATTGGGAAATATAAGAGGTAGTCTCAGAGATAAAGATGCCTAAATGCGATGATTCATCGAAGAATCGTAACAACTTCATCTTTAACATGTTTAAGCTTATCGATGTTATTTTCATTGGTAACCTTTTTAACTGACGACATTTAATACTACAGTCACAATGCTTCATGTAACAATCAAGGCACTAGAAAAAAATGATTCTTTCTTTTTCCTTCTTTAGCAGTGACTACTGGAAACATTGATTTTAAGCTCCGATTTTATAACACAACTAAATTTCAAAAGGGAAATTCTTTGTTTAAGAACGTATCTTAATGAAAGCCAAGCCCCACAAAAGATAACGAAAATCATTTAATAAAATGTCCTTAAAAATGATTTAGAATAATCAAGACCCCCAACCAGTTTGAAAACAAAAGGTATACGATTTGATTATGATACTGACATAAGTTAAACAATGTTGCACAAGCTAAACACTAAGTGAGAATGATTATATTATACGATTTGATTATGATACTGACATAAGTTGAACAATGTTGCACAAGCTAAACACTAAGTGAGAATGATTATATTATTAGACACTGTGAGATAAAATTTAAATAATAAAATTTATGACGGCAAAGAGACATAACTGGCTCTAAAAAGGCATCTTGATCAAGAGTACGTTAACTTTTGAACTACTAACATTAAGTTGTACGACGAAATGTGGTTGAGGTCATCGACCTTTGTACATCATGATTAAAAGATACATCAAAACTGAGCTGAAGAAAATGAATATATCTTTAGAGTAGAAAAATATGCACCTAAATAATAATTACTCAAATCATTCCATTTGCTAGACGATGAGACTACTATCCGAGATATAACAATATTTCTTATTAGAAATTAAATGTGTGATACATTGGAAAATAAGGAAAATGTAATTAGAAAATTAACAAAAGGGAAAGAAATAGATATTAAAACAGAATATTATCATTTACTTACCACCTAAAGGCAGCTGACAACTTTAGTTTTCAAAACGAATGTCAGAACAAATACATTAATCCAATTTATTAACGTCAATATATGCAGAGATGAAAAAGACGTCGACACGAGCATGACGAGCGGAAGAATTTGACCGATTGTGACAAAATACTTTCGACCGTTCTCAAGTGTTAACCTTATATTATAGCTACGCTGACGATTACATAGATTTACACGAACGATACCATGAGCACCATGAACGCGGATCCCGCACGCACCACCGCGGTGGCTGCATCCAAGGTGCATCCTTTTTCCCCGCCCAGGATGTTGTCGTCTGCGAGGGGAACTGAAGATTGTAACGGACTTAAGTGGTTGTGACGTCGAATGATCGTCTTGAAAGCTGACTTCTGCATCACTGCTACAACTAGTTTGTCTTATCATAGTGTGTTACAAAAAGAGAACTAATCTCGTTTTGGTTGTATAATAATCACTCAGCTTATATAATTTATGGTGCTACTTTTTGGCTCTTCCTTCCCCTTTCTCTCCCTCTCTCCTCCTCTCTCTTGATTCCTTACGTCTCTCTCTTTTTCTCCTTTTATTTTTCTTTACCTTTCTCTCTCTCTATCTCTTTATCTCTCTTTCACTTTCGTTATCATTTTGATAACGAATGTCTTATTTTAATGTCTTATTTTGATGTCTCATTTAATTCGTTCGTTTAGGGACCTCGCCTTCTTCCTTGATTTATGTTATTGTAATGTTACTGTGTATAAACTGTACACAATGGGACAAAAAATAAATGTTAACTCCTGCAAATCATGTGGAAGATTGCACCCAGAAGATGCTGCCAGTGGTTTTTTTTTAAATTGAATTGAAAAATGATGTTAAAATTAATTTTGAGCATGCTGTCCTTAATTGGAAATGAATTCCCACTTATCAGTATGAATAAATTACGTTTGGGCCAGAATATAAATGACCAAGTAGAAAGTTTCAATACAAGGTGAATTTTAGGTTTGTATAAGTCCGCTGTACACACTAAGATAAAAAGGTTCAATTTTGCACCCTTCAAATGCACCACTGGAGCTCCTTTATGGGTACAACTTTGCACCCTAAGAAGCATTTTGCACCTTTAAGAGTGCAGAGTTGTACCCTTTAGGGAAGGTGAAATTTCTGCACTCTTAAAGGTGCAAAGACGGGCATTTCCGGGTGCAAACAAGTACAAAAGGGAGCATCTTTGCGCCTTTTTCGTGTAGGGTGCAAGACTGCACCCAAAAGATGCTGCCAGTGTTGCATTTAGGGTGCAAAATTGAACTTTTTTTCTTAGCGTGTAGAAAGCAATGAAAAGGGGAAAAATTCAGTTTGATTGTATGTCTCAAACTTTGCCTAGTATGTAGCAGAGATAGGTTAACCGTTCAGATTTATGCATGCTTTCAGTGAACTATGACTTGTGAAAAAGGTAATTCAAGCTGTAGAATTTTTTTTTTTTAAATAGAAGAATGCATATTTCGTGATGTGTATACAGTATCAACAATTTAAAACTATGTTCATACATAGATCATGCTACACTTCATTAGCTGATTACTTCAAACTTATATTGCACATGTAAAACTTAATTTATTTATTATCATTTTTTTTGCAATTTTTTTTCTATTAAGAGAAAATGACTGTTCTAATAGTACTTAAAAAAATATAACAATGAGTGCCTTCTTCGCTTTTTACTCTTCTTTTTTTCTTCTTTTTTTTCATCCCCACCTTCCAGCCTACTAATCTTCTCTTTTTAAACTAAATGTTGCCTTTGGGGATGAAACTGTTTTAAAACTTATTGTCGGAATAAAAGAAAGGAAAAGAAACACCAAGATGTAGTTAGCAAAAAGACATGCATGTTGAGGGATAATTATTTTGACTAAATGTTGCCTTAGGGGATGAAACTGTTTTAAAAATTGTTGTCGGAAGAAAAGAAAGGAAAAGAAATATAAAGATGTAGTTAGCAAAGAGGCATGCATGTTGAAGGATAATTATTTTGACTAAATGTTGCCTTTGGGGATGAAACTGTTTTTAAAAATTATTGTCGGAAGAAAAGAAAGGAAAAGAAATACCAAGACTTAGTTAGCAAAAAGACATGCATGTTGAGGGATAATTATTTACCTTTTAACCTAAATATCTTCAGGTTGAATGGAGAAAAGTCGGTAAATTTGATCAGATGGTTTCGGATGAATAGAATGTAATTTGATTTTGCGAATCGCTGTGCTGGCACAGACCATGTCATCTTTCCTTCTCTCTTACATGGAGCAAGAATGGATGATATTTCATTTGTGAACATTCTAGCGCATGTATCGGAGGAATATATGTTTTTTTGGTTTGATTTGACTTGAGTACGTATCTCAATGCTAATTCTATGTCTTTCCATGTTCATAAACCTTCAGTTATATCACCCTGGGTAGACATTGAGTTTTAGTTAATGTTACAGAAAAAACAAAATTACATCATTTGTATCATATTGAGGAGATATTACATGAATCATTTTATTGTCCCATATGCAATACACAGGTGATACATGTGTCCACAATGTTAAGGCCTCACACCGTTAATTATTTCAAGCATTGAATGAAGGGTTAGGAACGAGTTCCTAATCCCATCCTTTCATTGAAAACACATTTGTTCACCACTTTGTAAAATGTCAGAATTATGAACCCAGCAAATAATTCTTTTGAACTCTATTCTTTTAAGTGCACAGAGACATGCACTTATGCCTTTGTGTTATAAGCTATACAAACATGTTTGATTTTCATTATTCTTATTATGATCATGCATTTTCATTATAATCATAATTAATCATTATCCCTTTGATCATTCTACTCTATATCTCTAGTTGCGAATATGGGTTTTTATTTTTCCATATCAGAGAGTTTGTAAACGGTATAACTGATGTTGAAAATCTGATCCTTTGGTAGTGATGTTGCTCGATAGCTATTTCTGAAACATGATGCAAGCCAAAACCAGGTAAAGAGGGGGGGGGGGGGGATAGTCCTCAGCTCTTTTGCACGCACGGTGTACGTTATAATCTAAAATGGGGGTGCGACCGTATATCCAAAACAGACTCCCCTTCTCCCTCTTACGGACCTCATGCTGGAATCCGTCTCTAATCGTGAATTCCTGACCTTTTTTTATATCTTACTATCTTGTCTTCAATTATTCATTGATTCAAATTAACATGACCTTATTTGAACTCTGCAGCTGGATTCCATAATTCAAATAGAAATTTTAGTGTTTTTTAAAAAAGAACTAATTCTAGGGCACTAACTAACTTAGAATTCCCGGAGAAAATGTTTTTATAAGAAACGTATCTAGAAATGTTGACAGGCCATTTATATTTTACTTAATCACTGGAAGACATTTAAGTTCAGAAAAGGGATCTCACTAGGGCATTCAGTTTCTATGGTCATTTCATTTCACTGTTGACAAAATTGAATTTCGTTGTAATTTCTCTAATTCAGTAATTTTTCGGCTGCTTTGAAGTGAGCAATTTAGGCTCATATCCTTAAGGAACAGATTTCTGAATTATCGACCTAGTAAGGACATGGGATACAACTTCGCGGAAAGTTGACAATAAATGATGTCGAGTATTTCCATGTATTCAAAGGCTATCATTGATAACGGAAAAGAAAGGGGTCTGTGTGTTTCCTGGGAAGAAATATGCCCAAATGTTTAATTAATTTTTGTTTCCCTTTTATCCCTTCCTATTCATCGCATCAAGGTCGGACAGGGGCTGGGATGGTTAAGGAAGTTTTCCAACCTATATCATAGGAGAACAAAAATTAACTAAACATTTTGGTGTGTTTCTTCAAGGGGGAAAAAGCAGACCCTTCCTTTTCCGTTATCAATGATAACGTTTATTTACACGGAGAGACTCTGCATAATGCCAACTCCCCTTTACTAAACTTAAACTGAGTTGGGAAAAAATCCTAACCAACCCTCAGACTTCAAAACGACCGGAATTCTAGCAAATTATAGTGTGCCTTCGTGGAAAACCATCCAAACTCCCCATAGCTAGTCCACCTCTGACTGCATTTTGCGCCGAAAATTTAATGAGAAGGGCGAAATGTTTGCTACCTTAAAGGTTGCTTTCTTAATCATCTAATTAGACCACTGTTTTCCCCCCAACGTTGGTTTAATTCGTTCTTCTCGACTCTCACAACCTCGTATATTTTGACAATTACCCTGCTTAGTTCTTAAGTTTTAATTTTCTACTCCTTTCAAAAAGTGTTTATATTCCTCTTATTTTCCTTTGGTTTTTTTTTTTTCAGTTCATTATCAAAGGTCATAAAGTTAATAGTAGCCTCCTGTTCAAATTCACCCAAAATATTTACTCATATTCATTCAAACGAGATGCCTCCTAGTAAAATATAGACTTCCATCAAATTTAACAATTTGATTGTATTTCTTAAAAGAATTTTTTTTTTTTAATGAATTAACAAGACTGAAGTGGAATAGAAGTTTAAATAGTAGAAACAGAAAGGAAGTAAAACAAAGCAAAATACTTCAGCTATCCAGATAGAGCTAAAATTCCATTTCTTTCTTACATGAACATATTTATTTACAGTTGTTAATGTATTTTATGTTCTCCATAATTTAGGGGAAAAAATGGAAAGAGTAATTTGCATGTTGTGCTATAATGATTATCACCGTCTATACACTAATCCCTCTACCCCCACCCCCACGGCATGCACCTCGTTATCACAAACAATGTTGTGGTACTACTACAATCTATAGTTATCGCTCAAACTTCAAATAATCTAAACATGCCTAATTAGAACCAGTAGACATTGTGAAACAGCTTAAGCACACAATTATGTTTGTCTTTAAATTACCAGCACATGTCTTCTTTAAAAGCAGCATGTTGTGGAATGTTGATTAAACCACTTATCGTGCGGCCTACCTTGTGTCTAGCAGACGACGTCCTGCACTTTGCTGGGGGCGCCGCTGATATATAATTTTCAACCTTTTGCTGATGCAAGCATTATGTATCGGCATGCTTCGTATCGTGAGCAAGGCTCTGTAGAACTGTCAGTCCAGAGATTTTTTTTTTTAAAGAAACGCACACATGTACATGTTTGTATCAATATGCCTGTAGCACAATAATTTATTCATGTACGATAAAAGAGCAATGGAGATAAATTGCCTTGCTCAAGGGCATAAGTGACGTGTCAGGGATCGAACCCCCAGTCATGCCAGCGAAGTGCCTTAAACCACTCGACTACGACACTTCCCCTGTATCGTAGTCACAAGAGATGAGACAAGACAAGAGTTTAGACAAACTATTCAGTCAAAAAAAAATCTCTTCAATTAAAACATGGTTGATCAGGACATAATTTGGGTGGGAAGCAGACAAGCTGCCTCTACAACCCGAGAAACGGAAGCTTGTTTTTTTTGTGGTCATACTGACTGTATTTTATTGTGATTATGGGCCTACATGTATTTACAGTGGCGTACAGTGGATCAACGCATTTTGGGTTTTTTTTTTTTTTGGGGGGGGGGGGGGGCTGGACGCCGAGTGGAAAAGTGTGTGCGGTCGGGTGTGTTTGTGTAATATGTAAAATGTTATCTCTAACATGTTAACAATAGCAAGAGTAATCTCCAAACAAGGTGTCTTTAGGGACGTGAAGCGTTTTTAAATTGAGGGAAACAGACTCTGTAAATCCATCGTAAATCCGTTTCTAGGAGTGTGTGTGTGTGTGTGTGTGTGTGTGTGTGTAAGGGGGTGATCAACATCTTTTACCGAAATTTCTAGAGCGAACTCACCCACGAGAACACACACATCCCCAACCACCCGAAAACACACCCAAATACACCCTCTCCCGACTTTCTCTGTTTTTAAAAGCATTTAAAGAAATTTTACACCTATAACCGTCGTTTATGAGTATAAAAAAAATCAGCAACTGATTGATTAAAAAATTATTTATTCTTTGAAAAGAGGGGGTTTATTTGTACACGCCACCCCCTCTCTAAAAATATGCGTGTATGTTTGTGTGTGTGTGTAGGGGGGGGGGGTAGATTTACCCCACCCCCGGGAATGGCGGCAATGAACCTGATGTATCTAACCTATTTCTTTTTACCTCTCTCTCTATCCCCCAAGCCCATCCTCCCTGAATCACTGTATTTCGCTTTCTTCCCCTAGTCCGTTATCTTTCCTATTTTCTTGCTAAAATTTGACATCAGTCATTTGGCCTTGGCATTATTGCAAAATTAATTGGATACAAGCTTGGGCAGGCGGATGACCTTAGCGAGAAATAACGTTTGTAAACTCCGGACAGGTGCTTTCATTATTAATATTATTGATAGATGGGGGTAGCCCTGTGTCAGAAAAATAGAGATAATGTAAATGAATGAGAGAATAAAAGATAGATAGAAGATTACATCATATGCCGGGGGGGGGGGGGCTTGTGGAGGGGGAGTTAGAGAGGAGAAAGCGAAGAA
>CM057154.1:34406478-34487328 GCA_029962745.1 Echinometra lucunter
AAAGCGAAGAAAAGGGAGGTTTAAAAAAACATAATTAACTCAGCCCCCCCCCCAAAAAAAAGATAAAAAGGAAAGAAAAGAAAAGGAAACTGTCGGAGATCCTAAATGTTCACAGATTATCTTCTTCTTGAAAAAGGTTCGAAATGAAGTGCTATCTTTCATTAATAAGAAAAGAATGTATGTGACAGAGAGAGGGGGCAGAAAAACAGAGACAGAGATAAAGACTAAGAGAGAGAGCGGGTGGGGGAGAGAGGGGGAGAGAGAGAGAGGAGCGAGAGAGGAGACAATAGTGATGAGCTCTGGAGTCATGACAAGTCATGACCTCTCATTTTCATTCTTGGGATGACGTTAAAAACTTTGACTATATGACGTCATCGGCAAAGTGCAGTATAATTGGCTTATTTTCTGATCAATAGAGTGTACCTCTTGATTAATCGAAAAAAATAGATTAAATACGAATTAGTGTAAGTATCAACCATCTGTTCTATGTTTTCTTTCTTTTTACTAGAATAATGGAATGAGAAAGATAGAGAAAGAGAGAGAGAGAGAGAGAGGGAGAGAAAGACAGGGAGAAAATAGAGAGAGGGAAAGAGAGAGGGAGTGGGAGAGAGAGAGAGAGAGAGAGAGAGGGAGAGAGGGTGGGGGAGGGGTGATCTGACTGAATGACATTATGGATGACCTATCGATATGCAATAGTGACGGCTTAGTTATGTACTGTACGTCATCCGGTTATATAAATAAATGTAGTATTCAAAATGAAACTATGGATTGATTAGTGATAAAGCTTTGTCACAGGTGTCTCAGACAATCATGGTTTACAAAACAGATGGTTGAATTATAGATTAGATGTAATTGACGGGCAATTGTACGTGCATGTGACATAAAACGGATCAATACACTCATTTGTGACGTCATAAAACCATTCGTATTTCTTTCGCCCGGTTACAAGCATGATAAGTAAGTACAGCAGTAGCTGCCGTTCATTGATTGTCATGTTATATAGCCGGTTTTTTTTTTCTTCCATTTTTCATACCAGTTAATTCACAGATTAGACCACTTAAAGTTACCCCCTAAATAGTCTAAACAAGGAAGAACAAAATAAAAGCCGATAGATAATTAGAAAAAACAACAACAAACAAAAAAAACAAACAAACCAAATGAAAGTAAAAGGAAAATAATAAAAATGTATGTGGAAAGACAAACGCAGTATGAAGACAATAGGTTGTTGAAAAGGGATTAGTAGAAAAAAAAGAAGCATTAGAAGAATTAGAACAGGGGAGAAAATGAGAAATGATAAAATGCTCTAAATGAGCCAGAAGATAGAAAAATAAAATGACAAAGAAGGCATACCAGTACATGTATAGGACCAAAGAAGTACGATTTCTAGCGAGGAGGAGGAGAAAAAGAAGAAGAAGAAGAAGAAGAAGGAAGAAGAAGAAGAAGAAGAAGAAGAAGAAGAAGAAGAAGAAGAAGAAGAAGAAGAAGAAGAAGAAGAAGAAGAAGAAGAAGAAGAAGAAGAAGAAGAAGAAGAAGAAGGAGAAGTAGAAGAAGAAGAAGGAGAAATAGGGGAACTGGAAAAAAACAAGAAGGAGAATAAGAACGAGGCGAAGGAGGATTCGTTGGGGGAGGAGATGAAGAAGAATACTGAGAAAAAGGGAAGAAACGAATACAAAAAAGTGAAAGGTGCACGTAATTGCAGTTCAGCATCTATGACATGTTTTCATCAGACTACCCCTCCCCCTTCCCCGATACCCCCTCCGCAATGTTTTAATCAGAGTTGCATGTGACTTGGAATGTTGGCAGGCGATTGATTGCTTAACACTTATCCCGAATTCCCGCTGGACTATCTAACAGACAAGGTAGTAATTAATTGATAAAGTTTACACAAGGACCGGTCGAATGAAGAGAAAATGAGACAAGCGGGCAAAGGTCACGTGATGTTACGAGATCTTCATTAGGTTAACCCGACCCTCATCATGAATGTCGATAATTCAATCTGGTGCTGGAAATGACAGAAGCCCATTTGGTGATACCAGGCTCAGTTATGTTAAAATAATGTAATAATGTTTTCTCTTCCTTTAAAAAATGGAAAAAGCAATGAACGCAGTAAGAGAATATGAACAATGAGCATGATATACATTAAAGGATGAGAAAGTATTTCAACTGTAGAAGGCCTATTCTTTGAATGTCCAACATAGGCATCCATACACGGAATTTAGCCAACTAACTCAGTTTCAGTTGAGCACAACATTTGCTGCATGCTTGTCTAATTCGCAAGAGCCACATTGTTACCTACATTGTACCAAAGAGGAGTTGACCAAATCTGTGCATGCATGACTCTCATGATGTCACATGAACTCAAAATGATTTTCAAAAGCCAGTAAAAATTGTACTTTTATCACTATTTATTGTACTCTCAACAACTGGCAACTCCTAGGCCTACCAGTAGCAAGTGACATATATAGAAAGACATTCGTTCATAATCATCAACACAAGCTGGTTAACGAAACCAGACTCTTTTCTCGTAGTCACCATCAAGCTCGGATTCATTTCTATAACAAAAACGATTTCGATGGGGGAAGTTGGTCGATCCTTAGTGTAAGCAGGCACGGAATGGTAGGCACTTGATCGAAGAATATCTATCATACTTTAACTATTTCGTCAACGGAATAAACGCCATTGTCATCAATTTCATAACGACAAAAAATTACCAGCGTGATGGGGATTTTGAACCCTTGACTAGCATGACTAGTAAGATATCGAGCTCTGACAATGGCTTTAACCAATGCGCCACGAGCAGTTGACGAAGTTGATGGTGCACTTTATTCATTTATACCCGGATTCATTTCATACCCGGATTCATTTCTAGTCTTAACTTCCCAGACGTAATTATTTTGTAAATTTCGTGCGCGCGAACACTAAGGATAGACCGGAAAATCACTTCATCGTTCAACCACGGTAATTTTTGACAGTATGAAAGACAGGGAAAGTAATTGCGGTGAAAACGACACCCCCAAATGAAATCTGGTGTAGGTAATATCCTACACGAGCAGTGATTTTCATTGGAATTCCCATCTTTTCTTATAATCTTGTAATATTTGATGCAAAATGCTTTGTATAACATTTATTCCTGCAACATTATGCACTTCTACATTTTGTATTCTACAAATTGTATTCATTGCAGGGTTATGCATATTGGTAATAGGCTATTCAAAGTACGGGATAGGCTATTGTTCTGCAGATAATAAATTTCATTAAGCTAGGCCTGTAACTTCATTCACTTAACACCCATCGTGTCTTCATTGCAGTAGCAATCACTTTTTCTACCAACTGACCAATGTCGAATTAATATATCTGGCCCTGATATGAATCATAAGGTATTGGAGACAGCAAAGTTGGTAGGTGTAAGATGGTGTTTTAGATTCTGCTGTCCGTCTCTCCTTACTCCTAAACAAATCTCTTTTAAGGATAACAAACATTTATAATGTTTTATCATTTCCAACTTTTTCTTTTTGCAGACCCATATTTATCCAAGGTTTGGGGCAAATTAAGCCAGCAAACGGAAGAATGAGGTCTTCAGTTTAGAGGGGGAGACACACAAGAGATTTGCTCTCTTATCAAAAGTGTAGTAGATAAGGTTTACCTGGCTGGGGAAGAGGGTGGGCTGGGGAAGGGGTGGGATGGTGCACCCAGTACGTTCTTGATCCGCCTCTAAGAAGAATGACAGCCGAATGTAAAAAACATCCATAAACTGCACCATCGATCATGTCTAGATACTGTCAACATCGATTCATCAACATCCGGTGTCGCCCCTAGCAACCATCGACCTTTCTTTCATTCGTTATCGAATACTTTGAACTCTACCAGCAGATGGATGGCGTGAAAATGTATCAAAGCAGGAAAAAAAGAAAGAAAAAGAAATGGCATGGTTTTGAATAAGAGTGTGCGAAGGAGTGGCATCTTGTTTCCTTCGTAGCTGTCAATGGCATCTGAAATCAAGAGATACCTTTAATCATAGATTCTGTACTATTAGGAAGTAAATTCAACTCCTTTTTGAGGTAGAAATGAAATCATAAGACAGTGAACTTTATCTTGTACTTATTTCTCATATCTACCTCGTTGTTCTACCATAATATTTCGTGAAGAAACATTGATAAAAGTCACCTAATTCGATTGGTGTAAAATATCAAAGATACTGATAAAAGCATTTTTTTTTCAAAGTGAAACTACTGTCTTGTAGATTTATTTCTCCTTTCATGACCCAGGGATTTTAAAGAATATGCAAAAAAACAAAAAACAAAAAACAAAAAAAAAACCCCAAAACAAACAAAAAAACAAACCAAACCCCTAAACAAACAAAAAACAATATAAATATTTATAGACAACATAAAATCAAATCAAGTATGAACTAAGTATTCAATGCTGGTATGTCATCAATCATCATCGTGGACCATAAAACGATCATACACTATGGTTGTAGCGCTAGCATCTTCCCTAGCAACCAACCCACCTCAGCACTTATCATCAGAGATCTTCATAGCAACGGAAGGATGGAGGAGGACCCTGGTATGACAGATGAAAGAGACAGGACCCAGAGAGGCTTGAGGAGCCATTGAATCGGAAGAGAGAAAACTCATTCATCACCTGCCAAAATAAATGACACTTCATCGAAAATACGACGTGGGAAAGATAAATATTAAACGTTTGGTTGCCCCTGTAATCACTGCTTCGTCCATTTTCTTCTTTCATTTTTCCCCAGTGAACATTGATGTATTTTCGGGAGCAACATCAATATAAATTCGAACAAAGATCATTGAATACTTCCATTATGTGGTCAAAGGGATTGAGAAATTAAAAATGAATAGCTTTCCATGCTAAATGCTCAGTTCACTTTGAAAGAGTGGTACAAGCTTTGATATTTGACTCAATTACAAGATAATGCATTATGCGAGTTTTATTTTTCTTTTTGATTACTACTATCTACCCATGAAGAGAGAGAGAGAGAGAGAGAGAGAGAGAGAGTAGGGGGGGGGGGAGAGTGAACGAATATCCAAACATTTTGCAGAGAAATAATTTTCAAGGGATATTTCTGTTATATTCTTCCCAATATACATAAAATAATGAGAAAGCTCACAAAATTATTGTTCACCTTTCCCAGAACTCGATCCTCTCTTCGATTCTCCACATGCTTCCCCTCCCCTTCTCCACCCACTTCCTTCCTATCTTCCTCAAAAGATCACCTTATAGCCGGCGTTGCTTTTAATTATAACATAACACCGGAAGCATGAAACAGATTATTCTTCGCCCAAGGCTGACGGATAGATTCTTTGGTCAAAACATGGATTCTGAAATATGAGAACGACTACCTTTCAGTAGCCATCAAACATTCTCTTGAAATATTTGAGTAAAAAGATGATGAATTCAGCGAGACAGAAAGTGCGCTTACGTATGGCGAGTTTTTCTCTTTCTTTCTTTTTAATTACAATTCCGGGTTAATATCAATGCCTTTTGCTATGTTGATGTCACGAGTACATTATAATTTCAAACACCATGTATATTCGTATATATATTTACATATTTAACATGAAGTGAAATGAAACATTTCAAAAGATCAAAGTTGCATTGTTGCTATCATGATTTATGCACATGTGAATACATCATATTCCAAATATTTCAAGCAATATACATAATTATCCGAGACCAGAAACAAGAATGGAAGAGAGACAAGGGTGCCGTTGCATAAAAACTTGCTATTATAGTAACTTTGCCATCAATGGTAGCTACCATGGTAACATTGCTCAACAGCCAATCAAAATCCAGTATTCCATGAAAGTTACCATTGATGGCAAGGTTACTATAATAGAAAGTTTTATGCAACGGCACCAAGATGAATACCGCTGTCAACAAGAAATTGGAACACTAGTTTACTTGCGCATGTTAAAAAGAGGGAAATAAACAAAAAGGCAATAAGATTATTTCATTTGCCATGGAAACAGAATGTGCTTATTCAAAATAATGGCACACATTATATCCCGGCTGGAGAAGAATATCCATCCAGACCCCCCCCCCCCCCTCCTCAAAAAATGCCAGAGAAATAACAAAAAAGCAAAAAGGAAGGCAGAGAGACAGGTATCATGCATCTATAACTTAGAATCTTTATTTCTTAATTCATGAAATCCATCACAACACACAGATTAGAATTATGAATATACAGGAGCTTCACATCATCACTTGCAAATATTCATAAAATGTACACACTTTTCTAAAACTATATTCTATATTTTTCAAGGTGTATAATCCATTCATGAATACTAATATAATGGATAAAACTCCGAAATCTATCGTCTCTGTGAGACAGGAACGTGTTTGGACGGATGTGAATACAAAGATTAAATATTGAATACGCAATAAGCAGTTGCTGATGCAATAAACTGCACAAATGTTTTTTTAACTTGATGCCATATCAAAATTTGTAACATAAGTGCTGCATGTGATATGAACAACAATACATACTAGATCATTCAACAGCCTTCATTAAAATGGGCTTTTATTTACATGTCTAGAAAATATGAGATAGCAAACAAGTTCTTTCCTTTGTACATATATTTTCATATTTTACATTATGTACATTTCATGTAGAAGAAATTTCATGTGACTTTTCTCACAGTGCAAACATGCATCAGATCTTAATTAATTAAATTGGTTAATAAAATTGAAGAATCTTTATCTTGAACGTTTTGTACTATAAATGATTCCTTACACATTTATATAAGATAGAATCAAATTACAGAATACTCTTTTCAATATCCTCATTTTTTTTCTCTCTGTAACTAATTAGGGGCATCCCGGTTGTTAGTATACCTTTCAATATTGGGTTCAGGGTACTCTAAAAGTATCCAGAGTTTAATATTCAGTGCATTAATAGTTACAAAGCTGTTCTTTGGCAACATCAATATTTAAGCTCAAGTGACTCACACAATTACCATATATAAAGGAAACCAACACCCTCAGGTCAAGTAGTTTATAAATCAAAGCAAAGACAGAATAAAACAGATAAGCGAAATTAAAAAAAAAAATCTGACCACATGCTATTTTCTGTATGACATTTTTTGACACTACCATAGCAATAATTGATGACATCATTTTCTGGACAACTTTCAATATGCTTTGTACACACATAATTAAACATTTTCATTTTGCTTAAGATTTGCACATTTTCATAAGCCCAAACTCAAGATATATAATGTAGGAGTGTTTTCTCCACAACATATTTGGGATAATAATAATGAAAACATGGGTTCTTCAAGATAATACAGAATATGTGAAATTCTGTGTACAAAACATATTGAGAGCTGTCTCAACATATTGCATCCCCAATAACTATGGTAGTGTCATAAACAGCAAATGTCCATGTCCGATTTAAAATTTTCTTTGATATGTTGTAATCTGTCTTAGCTTTGATTTCAAAAACTACTCACCTTGAGGGTCCTTTCACAGCCCTCTCTGTAAATATAAAGTATATAAAATTCATGTGAACAAAAAATAATCAAAATTTATATCAAGAACTCTTTTTTGTTATTTATCTATTATTTTTGGTCATAACTAATTACCTATTATTAATGGAATATACATGAAACACATTTAACATACATTCCATGCAGTACTTCAAGTATTTCCATTCTTTATCCATATTTCTCAAATAAAAGATTCTAACGAATCTTTCCAATATAAAGCCGTTGGAAAGTGCAAAAGTGTAAATCAAGGGAATAAACTGATCAAAACATGAAAGGTCTTTCATCCAGAACTTAAAGGAATTGCATGTCAAGCTGACCATTCTTTGCAGAGGTCCATTACTCAATCCAAATTTCTTCATCTAACTACTAAAAGGTGCAAAGATATGCCATCACAGGAACTGTTTGGTTCATTTCTTTTGCAAATATTACTCCAAGAGAAACGATATATGCTACGACTTGTAAGTCCATTTTGCTCATGTTGACTATGGAATCTACAATCTGTCTGCAATCTTTAAGCACTTTATGTTGGGCTGACTGTCCCTTCCGAAGGCTCCACAGATGCAGCTCCTCCAAACCCAAGTAGCTCCATGGCAAACATGGATGCAGTGATCCCCTCCGGTAGAGCCTCCTCCAGCACATCTTGAGCTCCATTTGGATCGTAACCTCCAAGCTCTGAGCTACCACCCTCAGGGTTGACCCCTAATAAGGTTGTCAGGTATTCAGCTACTTCTGCCTCAGTCATGTGCTCTCCTGGGTGAAGATGGCAATGGAAAGGAAAATACCACTGTCACAATGATGTTCAGCTTCAAAATGATCAGTATACAGTTTTGCTACAACGGAATTTAATTACAAACAACACAAACCTCACAACTTGAAATAAACTACAGTGAAACCTGTATATAAAGACCACCCAAGGGAGACAAGAAAAGTGGTCTTTATGAGCAGGTGGTCTTTATGGACAGATTCCTTTAATACATGTTTCAATGGGAAAAACGATTCAAGGGAAACAAAATTTGTGGTCTTTCTAGACAGGTGGTCTTTCTAGACAGGTTGTTGCTAAAGCAGGTTTGACTGTATTTATTTGTTGGTCTGTCCCCTTAACTGGATGTTTTTTAAGAACTGTCTCAAAACTGTCCTATTCAATCTCGATCATGAACTTACTTTATATGCTTATTGTTTTAACTTTGCAAAGCACTGTGAAATCTCACATGTAAGTGTACATAATAAATGAACTCATTGTAACTTATCACATCCTAACTACTTGAGATTAGTGGGTTTTTTTAAAATCTCAAAACAAAAAATTGTGCCTATGAGGTCCTAAATCGTTATATCATAGGAACTAAAGCTGTAGAAAAGATTGATCAGTTACCAGTCTGTCACCAGAAAAACATCTGGAGGCAACTTGTATGACATCACTATAATTTGAAACCGATCAGGCCTTTCCTTTTTTTTTTCCTTTTTGAGGTTTGCTTCCCCAATGTAACAAACATGAACATCCATCCTACTTCACATTATCATCATCATCATCATCATCATCATCATCATCATCATCATCATCATCATCTTTTGTCTGACCTTTAGTTTGGAGCAGTTCCAGAAGTTCTCCTCTCTCTATCTCTGGTTCAACAGTGACATCTTCAGCATAACCCAGGATGTCAAAGGCCCAGTTCAGTTGCTGCTCACTGATACCAAATGCTGGTCTGTGGTTCACATACACTGTGTACGAAAATAAAATCACAATGAAGTAACGCTGTATAGGAACATACAACAAATCATTGAAACAGGTGAAAAATACATGGGGAGGACATATCTGAATTAGCACTTTTCAAAGCAGTAAGTCTTGTTAAATATACTAGATGGGGAAAAATACAAACTGTTCATGACATATCTGCCCTATAATTTCTTGACATAGCTACCCTAGAATCTAAAAAAAAAAAAAAAAAAAAATCATGAAAGAGAGAGAGAGAACCCCCCCCCCCACATCTTCCACTTCCTGAGGAGCAAAAACACACAAAAAAAGTATCTCACTCTGAATTTTTAACATTCATGTATGTGCACAAAGAAGGGAGTACACTTATTCTCTTCTTTCATTGAATAAATGAAAAAGGAGGAGAAGAAGAAAAAGATGGAGAAGAAGAAGAAAAGAAGAAGAAAAAATAACTGTTAAAGATAACAATCTGACTTACATTTGATGAAGGTGCCAAGGTCAATCTCTGTGACATACTCTCCTGTGTCGACATACTGGCTGAATTTGATCTCATTGAGCATATCTTCTACCTCTTGTTCACTGGGATAATGACCCATGGCTCTCATCACAAATGGGATCTCAGAGAGAGGGATGAGGGTGGATACCTGACGAGTGTCCATCGTGTCTACTCCTTGACTGGAGGTGGAACAAATACAGAATGGGTAATCATAATGTGTGAACTTTATTAACACTTTTGGCTTATTCAGATATCCAAAAGCTAACCCCCTCCTCTTTTTTTTTTCTGTTCACATAATATGGTACAGTAAACCATGCTACTTATGACAAAGAGACGTGCATTAATATGTCAACTCCAAATAAGAGAGTTTTACTAAAAGTTGCGCAGGCAAACTCTTGAGGTTATAATTTGACCCAAATTTATATGAATTTGCTTAGCCAACACATTTCTGCTGCTAGGAGACCAAAAATATGCCTCTTGTTTCAAAGTTTTTTGGTTTTTTTGCCGCCTCATACACCATTCACTTATGTGTAAAAGGAACAGCGGGGGTTTGCCATAGGCGTTTTGCAGCTTTATATGTGAACAAGCCTTTTACAATTCATGCATTACTTTGGCTCTCATTACAAATGGGATCTCAGAGACTGAGAGGGAAATGCTGGAGGAGATCATCACAAGCACACTACCCTATTCACTTAGATGCATCTTTCAAACGTATGTATTGCTCCAGGTCTGATTGGCACTTCACTATACAGACCTTACTTTGTGCAGGGCATGCCCAGATGATCATATTAGTTTACAGCAAGTGAAACACACAACTTGAATCTGCTGATACTTGTAAAATGTCAGTTAACCCATAGCAGTACATAGCTTTCTTGAGGTCTAAATTAATCATCTTCAATCCTCAAATTGGCAATAACTATTATTTTTTTCCACTCTTACATAGTTAAAAAAATAATAAATATGGAAATAACATGAAACAAAATGAATCAAAATTGTAAAATTTAATTGGAAATGGCCAATTTGAACATGTAAATAGTGATTATATATTATTCACTGCATTGCCACTTTAAAGACTTTAATGATTAGTTACAATGAAACTGCTTTAATTCGAGAACGCTGCACCATAAGCCATAAGGCTTTTCTCTTTCTGCTCATGTATAATATGTACTGCTCAGCATTCTGGACCAACAGATACTGCAAAAGTGCCTCCTAAAGGAGACGCTGTACGTCTATGGGTTAAATATGTATCTTGTGGGAATCAACAACAAAATTTGAAAAGACTGTAGATTAGATCATGACCAAGTCCACAAATATTCAAGATATCACTTCTATCCCCTTGAGAATTACTTTCATTTAAACAGCATTAATACCAAGCAAATTTGGATTATCTATACATTATACTAGTGCTCAACCAGGGTTGGGTATTGGTATAAGAGTCCTATTCCTTTTTACTCCTCCCTATCACTCTCATTGGCTTGAATTCACAAAGGTGGTTTCAATTTAGACCATGGTTTAGGCAAATTTCTTGGTATAAGTGCGCTTGATTTAGCGTGTTTTAGCGTGTACGCTAAGAAAGGTCCAATAATGAATGCGCGTGTGGCAAAGGGCACTGAATTCATGCCTGCTGCCACGGTTTAGACCATGGTTTATGCAAATTTACGCATGGTTTATCTAAATCAATTTACATTAACCGTGGTCTAAACCATGGCAATTAGCGTGAATTTAACCACACTTGGCCACACACGCGTGTTCATCATTGGACCTTTCTTCATGTATGCGCTAAACTTAGCGCATTTATACCACAAAATTTGCCTAAACCATGGTCTAAATTTAAACCACCTTTGTGAATTCCCGTCAATATGTTTTCTTTGGATATATGTTGTTTTGAATGTATTATGTTTTGTTTGTATATAACTATATTCCTTTGAATGTCTTTTCTTGTATTTATGAATGTGATTATTGTAACTGTTATGCATTTCTAATGATTGAGTAAAATGAATTAACTGTGAACTTTGAACTGGACTTTGAATATAATCATTTCCTTCATCAACATCATCATAATCATCATGACCAACATGATTACCAATATGACTGCAACCATACCTCCTGATCTGTGCATAATAGAAGTAATTCTCCAACTCTTTGAAGAGTTCTCCTTCTCTGCCTCCTTCCATCAAACCATAGAATGGTATCAGATCATCGCCACCAAGTTTCACTGCTGCCTCTAGAGCACTGTTTAAAAGAAGTTGACACCATGTCGTTACTAAAAGCAGTGTTTAGAAGTTCCCTCTTAAATTAGTTCTTCTTGTTTTATTACTCAATGTGAACATCTTACAGTCATAAAGACTTTAAAATGTAATTCAAAATTTATCCTTCAAATGGAAATAAAGAACATGCTCACTGGGATTTCATAACAAAAAAAAAAAGAAGAAAAAAAAAAGGGGACACCTTTTTTGGTTATTTGTACACAATCCCATGTGGAATGAACAAGAATTTGTCTGTCATATGTCAGTTTGGGGTTAGTTCGGCAATGTAAAAGGGCATTAGCCTCGTCAAATAACAAACAAAGCTTTGATTAAGACAAATTGAGAGTAGAAGTCAAAAACAAATAAAACTATTTCTTGCAGGTAAGTGCTAACGAGCTGCAGCTAAAGCTTAATGAGCAGTTGACTTACTTGAAGTGAGTGTCCCACATGTAAACAGTGTAGTCCTTTCCTCCAGACGTGAAGACATGCTTGCCATCATAACTACATGCTAGATTCGTCACCTGATTACGAGATAAGGAAAAAAACAACAATACAGAACTTTTAAAATTACTATCTGTAAGACTTTGTACAATCTACCTCATGTACTACACAACTGCTCATCTTTCACAATAAGAAATGTCTATAAAACAAAACAAAACAATTATGTGACAAAGTTGTTTGTATTCAATGTGACTTTATTGTATCTTGATGTATTTTCTTTAATTTCTTTATTCTCTTTGAATCATGTAAAAGAAAACCTTATAAATGAACTAAAAACACCAAAAAGTATGGCTTCATAATCAAGCAATCTTGCAGTCCACTCTGAGTGGGAGAAGAAGGTGAACACATGAAGATAACTAATTAAAATTGTTGTGAAAGTTGTAACGTCTTATAAACAATGATCATATCAAAATAGACAGAGAGAGGAAGGAAAGAAGGGATGGAGAGAGAGAAAGAGAAAGATAGAGAGAGTAGATGGAAGGGAGATGAAGCAGAGAAAGAGAGGAAGGAAAGCAAAGGTAAAACAACAGAGCAAAGAGGAGGGGAAGAAAGAAAGAGAGAAGGGAAAGAGAGAAAGAGAAATGAAAGAAAAGGAAAGAAAAGATGCAGAGAGAGGCAGATAGACACAGACACAGAAACAGAGAGAGAAAGGAAAGAAAAGAAAAAAGATGCAGAGAGAGAGAGAGAGAGAAAGGAAAAAAGATGCAGAAAAAGAAAGACACAGACAGACAAAGAAACAGAGAGAGAGGGAGAGAAAGGTAAGTAAAGGGAAAAGGATACAGAGGGAAGGAGGTGAAAAGAAAGAGAGAGAGAGAGAGAGAGAGAGAAAGGAAAGAAAAGGAAAAAACAAAAGATGCAGAGAGAGGGAAGAAGGTGAAAAGAAAGAAAAGCAGCCAAACAGAGAGAGAGAGAGGTAGATAATGACTTACTCCTGATGGATGAGCAATAAGTGCCATTGCATTGTGTGGGTTGCCATCAGGAGGCATCTTATGTAGACCAACTTTATCCTTGGTAACGTAAGCCATGTAACGTGGATCATTCACAGGATCTTCTGATGGAAGAACTGCAATCCTGAAGACATATGAAATCATTTTAATAATGGACATTTGTATAGTGCTCATATGGCGCTTAGACATTATTACCCCGGTCATAGCCGAGCGCCAAAGTAACTAGTGCTCAAGCATATCAGGTACCCATGTACACCTGGGTGGAGAGTGGCAAATGTAGACTAATGTCTTGCCAGAGGACATTAATGCCAGGCTGGGAATTGAACCCTGCACCTTGTGATCTGCAGTCCGCAGACTTATCCACTAGACCACGACAACTCTACTAATACTTTATACTTTATAGACTGTAAAGGAAGATATGCCCTCATAACACCCTTTGTTATACGGGGTAGGTGAACTGTTCACTTTCGTCAAATGTTGACACAATTATAACTATTAGATCTTAATAGAGTATGTTTCTAATATTTCCCCAATCTTTATGAACCATCCTAAGCCTATAAGATGACAATTTTGAAAATGTAGATCATATGTAATGCATTTTCTTCAGATGACACCACTAGCAAACAAAATGAGTTGGCACTACCAAACTCTTGGCAGATGTACATGACTCAAAGGTGCTCTTGTTCATGACAGGTTTTATACAGTATCCCTTCAGAACCCTTAAACTACCAATTCAACTGCTATGTAAGAATGTTTCACCTATGCTCTGAGAAAGTCAACAGGATACGGCAGATTAAATGCATAAATTGACAGATTATTGCATCAACATCTTTTTTTCTTTTTCAAGTTGCATAATAATATTCAAAATGCACATGATTGTTTATAAAGTAACAATAAACATAACTTACTGTTGGATAGGAGATCCATATGTGGGTGCTAAAACAGTTCTTCTACACATCTTTGTAGTTGTGTTGAATAGCTTGAATTTGAACTGCATGAAACAAACAAGAAGTAAAAAGCTATGTGTTCTCCTTAGCCATCCAAATATAGAAAAATACTAAATCATACATTCTTTTTATTTTTTTTATTTTTTTAGAGCTGACAGGATGGTTAATACAGAGAGACAGCGATTGATCTAATGTCTACTGAATTATCTAATTCCCATTTGCTTTATACATGGACCACTCAGTTCATGTAGGACATGGGTTAAGTGAAATCTTAATCTCTGAACCAGTGGTATTAAACATGAAGTACATGCAACAGATTTGTATATATATATATATATATGTAATGGGGAAGAAAGGATTTTCTTCAAATGTTCCAAATGATACTACACTACTTAGAGTCATTCAAAGTCCATGCTCCTTTAACCTGAGCTTGAAATAAAATCAAAGATACTGACTATGTGTTGCATGAAAATGAAATAAATATGCTTCAAGAAATAGAATTGGTTATTTTTCTTCCAGACATATATGCCGTTTCGAAATCTTTAGAATTTGCCAAAATATGCGATTGTAAATGGAACAGATTCTTGGATACCTGGTTGTTGGCTGTAATGAAGAACTGTTCCTTGGTGACAGGTGGATACCAAGCAAAGCATTGAGGTACAGCACTCTGCTCAATACGATCTGTTGACATTACTTCAAGATGATCCTTAGCTACCGTCTTCAGGTTGTATTCAACCTAATAGTGACAGATGAGTAGAATTGGTTAGGTGTCTGTGAAAACATTGAAAATATTAACAAACAGAATTTCATGTTACCAAATTGGTAAGCTGTGATACGATTATTTTGTTAAAAAATATCCATTACAAGTGATTACAAAACATTTTGAGGAATCCACCTAAAAATCAAAGTCCATGAATTTGAAGGATCTTTGATACATCAGACCTAAACACAAGATACAAGATATTACCTGTAGCTTTATGTAATGTCATTTCGTTGCATCAGACTTTTCTATACATCTTCAGACTGCTCAAAGAAAGTGTTTCATAGACAGTTTGTCTTACCAGGGAGATTGACTTTGTATGCAGGTGCTTGCTAGGCAGGTTTCAATGACTAACCCGTTTAATTTGAAGATGCTCAGTCGTGGGCTTTCATGGGGATTCTGACACCACTGGGGTGCTTACCAAGTAACAGGTGCTGTCCATCACCCAGAATGGAATTGAGTTTTATGACCAACAGAACTTATGTAATGCTCTGTATATTCCACCCATTGCCCCATATGGTAAAGTCATTATCTCACTTTTCCTGGCTGGACAATGCCCGAAGCAGGCCGAAGAATGTCTTTGGTGGGGAGCTTGTTTGCTGTGCTCCAGAGATGTAGCTCTATTACAGGTATTTCCAGTGCTTTTCTGGTGTCAGCAAATTATGATCCACTCCCCATGAAAGCCCATGACTGAGTGTCTTTAATCAGAGGGTGGTATAACATATATTTCCTATAGACTCCAAACAAAGTTATCTCAGCTTTCTATTCAATAGCTTAATGATAAGTAACCTACCAGTGATCTGTCTTCTCCAAGGGATAGTAACCTTGATGCTCCAGAATCCAATGCGACTCCAAACGTGATACCCCTGATGTGTTTGTAATGAGCCCGATGTTTACCCATGTATACCCATGGCTCCTGACTGTTAGGGGACTCTGCCTTGTACACGGTTACACAGAAATCAGCATCCTAGTGGTCAGAGGAGAATAATAAGAGATATGAGAATGGTGAGGTCATGAACAGAACAACTCTTTCCTCTCAAACTTGAGGCTCTTAGCATCCTGGTATTATTCCTCATGCTAAAGTACAGCTGCTATTATGAAAATGCAGGATTTTCCCATTTAATATTCTATTTTGGTACATGTACAGCATACATTACATAATGGTAGTCCATCACTATGCAGTTTCAAAATCCGCACACAGACCAATAATTTCAAGAAATAAACCGACCAGGTACCCATTTACCTCAGTCAGGTGCAAAAATATGAGAATGTAAACTGCCATAAGTACACCAAATCAAAGGCTTCAACCCTTTGACTACTGAATTATTACATTATCATAGGCTTAATTCAAATGCCATCCAATTCCACAGCCAATGGTTAACTTAGCATCAATTGGTCCTTCCTCTCTAACTGCAGGATAGGTAAACAGAAATGATAATATTGAATAATATTAAGACTTTTTTCAAGGGTTACAGAATGGCAATACTAAAACATCTCAGTATTAAACTGCATTCTTTTTCATGTAACTTACAGCTGTGGCCATCCACTTGGAATCATGTGAGAAGGTAACGTGGGTGACAGCATCACGAGAGTAACGAAACGGTTCCGGATTCTCATCTATCAGAGTCAAGGCATCTAGGACACGGACACAACCGTTCTCAAAACCGACACCTGAAAAAAAAAAGAGCAATTTGATGAGATAGATTCAATGAGCATGCTAACAATTATAATCAATGTTCAAATGCTTATTTCTTCGGGAATCAGCTAATCAAATATTATTCGATCAGTGAACTTCATAAACATCCAAAGACAAACATTTCAAGCATGTAACACTAACTGGTAGTATACCTTTACAATCCATTAACTCATCCACATGATCTTAGCTAAAAGGCCGAGAACCGATTGATCAGAGTACACAGTGTGGGCATTCACAAAATTTTGCCCTAAATTTAAACAGTGTGACTTATTTTAACTTTTAATAAAATCATGAGGCTTACATGACGGAACTATTTTCACACGTTTATTGTATGAAGATGATTAACATGTATCAGAACAGGTAAACGTTATAGAGAAAGATATCTGTACTCACCTAAATAAGATCCAGTTGGATTATAACCAACACACCTGATCAAGTTACCTCTTGGAAACTTTCTGGAAGCTATCACTTGTCTGGAAAAAACAAACAAACATTATTTTCATAAAGAAATGGAACTGTTGGATTCAACAATATATACTTTTACTTTCCCTATGTCCATGAGAGGCAAGGTACGAAGTATGTAAAATGGAAAGAATATTTCAAGCAAGGTCATTGGCAAAATCAAGGTGTAATATCAAGGAAAATGAAACAAATTAAAACCAAATCCTTGACATGTTTCACACGGCTACCCTTAATTTTTCTTAAGTTTTACCTTCAAAAAAGAAATGCTATAACTGCATCAAGGTCTTTAATATGATAACCTTATTAGGAAAAAGTGTACTAAATGCAAAGTGTAATATATCTAAAGAGATGGTTATATGGGTATATTGTCATTACATGGTTTCCGGTTTTGTGCAGAACCGAAGACCCTTTTTGCACTAGCACATGTGTTGAAACATTTGTCAAAATCACCCTTATCATTTATAAAGATCAACTTGTATCCAGGGGGATGATTCATAAAGCTGTTCGTAAAGTTACACGTGACTTTACGAACGACTGGAATATGAAGTGCTAAATGGGATGCCCAAATTTTTTTCCCTGTTGTTTTAACATAGTGTGACTGCTTTTCCCATTATCTCAATTAAATTTTGGCAAAAAATATACTTTGCAATAAAAATGTTTTTCAAACATTGAAATATCAATCTACATCCGCATATTTTACTTTTAACTGACGCGATTTATAATGACTGAGAATCCCATTTGGCTTGGAATATTCCAGTCATTCCTAAAGTCGTTTCTAACTTTACAAACAGCTTTATGAAACACCCCCAGGAGATCTGCAATACTAAACCATCACATTCTCTAACAACACTACATATTCATCATACTTACTTTGATTCATAGTTCCATACTTTCAGAAGACCTGCAAAGCTGCCAATTACCACAAATGGTCTGGGAAAATGGACAAAAAGAAGGAGAGAGAGAGAGAGAGAGAGAGAGAGAGAGAGGATAATCAAATGAGATCATATGGAGAAGGAGAACATCCTTTGCTCTTTCAAATTCTGTAGTATTATGTGAGAGCATGGTCTAGATCATTGAATTATACTGTTAATATCAATGACATATGACATAATGTAAATTCAAAGGATGAATGTGTGTGTGTGTGTGTGTTCACTGTCTTCCGCACTAACTCAGAATTAACAACTGTTTGGATATACAGCACTTTGTTAGCACATTCAATTTTTATTCTACAAGAAAAAAAAAATTATTTTGATACTGGCTTTAGACATTTGGTACATATCACTTGTTCTCACGCTCTGCCACTTTCACGTTCTTGTCTGCATTTTTTTTTAACATCTTCATATCTGACATTCCTCAGTCGTGTATTATGTTTTTAGAGTGTTTGTGCAGGGCCCTAAATGATAACAGCATTTCAATCACTGAATAAGTTACCCTGGGCAAATAAGACAAATATCTAAAAAAAAAAAAATGACCTCAAGTGACCACTTACTGAGAAGGATGAGTTGTGAGTGCATGGATGGGCTTATCATGCTCCTCAAGTATCATCTACAAAGAAAGAAAAAATAAAAACATCAGGTAACATGGTAAAACAAACAGACACAAACATATGGAAAATGCAATGCATTGGGATGAAATGAATAACAACACTGTGATACAGCTGTACAACGTAGAGCACATTATTATGCAAAATTGAAAATTTCTTATGAAGATAATCATACATATTGTATTTTTAACATAACAATATAATCATTGACACTGATCATATTATTAACCTCCCTAGAGAATCCTTACAGATGGGCATGTTGATGGAATGGTATGACACATACCTTGACCTGTACCCCATCAGCAACAACAAGGGCAACCTGTGCATTGGATGTACTGACGATGTAATCTCTGGTAACAAATGACTTGGCATGAATGGTAGCATCCTTGGGGTAGTTACTGTCTGGTTTAGCTCTGATGAGAGAAAATTATTTATTTCAATACAAGATTAGGTGATGGTTTATGATAGCTCTCCACCTGTCCGACTGTTTCCTTTTTGTTTAATCATCTAACTACACTTACAGGGTTTTGCAAGAAAGTTGAATTGTGGTCAACTGCAAATCAATTGAAATTTTGCAACTGATTGTAAAGTTGAGCTTGATTTGTAATTGATTGCAAGACTTGTGCATGATATGAATATCAGGTGCAACTTTTCCTTGCAACAGGATTGATGGTAAGTTGTGATCAATATTGCAAATTACAATTAATCCCAAGACTTTCGACTTATTTGGGGGATTTGCAATCCACTGCAACTTTCTTGCAATGCCCCCTTAAACTTCCTTAAAATGGAATTACATACAATGAAACCAAATAAATCTTTCATGCATGAAACATTCCAAAGGGCACATACGGTTACGAATCATGAAATATTCATGTTACAAATAAGTTATTTCAGTATCATCATAACAAAGGTAAATTCTAGCAATTACGAAGAGAAAAAAAGGTGGTCCACATACCACCTGGACCCCGCAACACAAAGATTTAGTCAATCACAGAGTTGTATCAGCCAATCAAGGCCATTGTTTCATGTGCATCTCATTCAAAAGATGACCCTAGACCAATCAGAATGGTTGTTTTAAATTTGCGATTGATCACAAACCTTTGTGTTATGGGCACCTGGTTATAGTATCTACAAGCAGCAAGATGAGCCAGAGAAATTTCTCTACAAATTTCTCAACCCAATTTCATCTTTATTTCATATACAACAGTAAATAAGCCTGCTATGTTCTTAAGGCCTTATCATGATACTCACTCTGGAATAAAGTCTGGTACATAGGAAAACGAGACAGCATTGATGGGTCCAACATTGAGTTCACTGTACCAGTTTGACATTCGAAGCTGAAGATCATAGAATTTCACATGGCCCAGTGTGTCTCCTGTCACCACAAACCTACAACCAGGGTTCAACAGAAAATTCTCGATTTGCAACCTGCTTATGTACATGTAAGAGAAGGCAATTAGGTATTCTAAAACAACATATCTGCCACAGCTTACCTACATAGTACAACAGTCCTTCCATAACTGCTTGAAAATTATTTGATATCAATGTGATTTTATTCATGAGTAATGTGTCAGAACATGGATCTTTCCATATACATGCATCTGTTTCATTTTGAGGATATTATGAAATTTTCCACTAGGCAGGTACCTTTCATACATTCTACAATATGCTGCTTACTATTTAACTTTATTTTCAGAAATATAAAAATGAAATAAATTAGAAGTGACTAGGATTTAGGGTAAGAGCAGGGTTGTTTAAAAGGAAAAACTGGAATGAAAGATGATAAACTTGTTTGTGTTCTTGTACCTACCTCTCTGTAGTAGTAAGGACTGTAATACCTCTCTCCTGTAATCTGACCAGTTTGAAAGCTTTCTTATTGGGTGATGGTTCTAATGTCGGTGCTGGGGAGACAAAACAAAAACAAAACTATTGTATATCTCGTTCAAGCAACAGTTTGTAGGTCGCTAAAAGTTGTATGAATCTGTTTTGCATATCCTTTTAGTTGAATATTTATTACTGCCCTACTATTCTGTCTGTCTCTCTGTGTGTCTCTCTCTAATTCTGGATATAGAACTTATACACAATCTAGATTGAATGGTTAATAGAAAAGAAATTTGCAGCTCCATATTCTGCCTCAGACATTCCACCAAAACAAGGTGGTGGTGGTGGTGGTGGTGAATTGGGTTTTTACAGACATGTATCAATCAATTCTGATTTTTTAAGTCTGGGACCGACCTTTAACGTCACCATCCGAAAGGCAAATGTAGATTCATGTCTTGCCAAAGGACATTACTGCCGCTGCGGACCTTGGGGTTCAAAGTCCGGAGACTTATCCACTGAGCCACAACACCTCTACTTTATGGTTAGTGCTAAGTAAATTTATAACAAGAATGGGGCAAGGCATATCATTTTGTAGCTTTGTTCACCATGACAAAAGAGAGCTGTTACTTACGACCAGACGTTGGTCTATTATTATCCCAGACCACCACATTGCCAGCAGCTGTAGCGGTCAGTGCTCTGGTGCTGTTCTGACAGAAGATAGATTGGCTGAAGTTTCCTACCACTCTGTTAAAGTCTTGGTCAGTCAATGGTGGAGCAAAGAACTCAATCTTATCTCCACCCTGTTGAAATTGAGACAAAAATAACAATGTATTACATGGTCAAAGACTATTAGTTAGTAATAGTTCAATTTCAAAATCTTACACTGCTGATAGTTAGCAATGGCTGAACCCAATTAGCAATATTTGAAAAAAATCCTGAAGTTCGGACCGACAATAAAGGTAAAGTGAATATTCGGAGCTCCTAGATCAAAAGTTTTCACTTGAAAGATACAGGTACTACTCTACAAACTACTCTACTGTATACTACTCCAAAGTCATTCTACTAAACATACATATCAAATGATTTTTACACACATTTTTTTTCTTTTTTTTTTGGGGGGGGGGGGCAGTTTAGACCATGTCTTCTAAAGCTGAAATTCAGGTGAAATCACTCTTAATAATCAACTTTTAAAATAATGTAGCTGTTTGTTGTTTTTGTTAATGACACTGAACTTTGCTTACCCATTTATAAAAGATGACTTGTGTGGGGCTGTTTGAGACAATCTGATAATGATCTTCAGGGTTAAACATGACATAGGTTTGTTGACCATAGTTGACCCCTAGCTCCTTGCTGGCTACGGGGTATTCTCCATTTGTTGTCCAATCCCAGATAGACATGGTCTAGGAAAGGGTAAGGAAAAGAATGAAAATCATACAGAATGTGCAACATATAAAACGAATGAATTATCAGCCAGCAGAAATATCAAATAGCAAGTGCTATATTAGATGCATACTTGCCAAATAGCATGTTTCGATCTTAAGATAACTAAATTCATAGTTGACTCTAGAAATGTACAAAAATATAACATATTTTACGAGAAAATTCACACACACACAAAAAAAAATAAATGAATAAATAAAATGAAGAGGAAATTATCAAAACTTCTCATATTTCACACCAATGGCCAATTTCTGGTTACACAATATTTCATCTCATTTTCAAAAAAAGGTTTTTCTTACTAATTCTCTTCTTTGCATTCTTTTTCTCTAATCATCCTCTTTATCAGATTTTTTTTTCTTTCCTTTTTTCTGCTGTAGTAAGGTCATTTTTAGAGAGGTATAGCAAGTATGGTATAGATTCATGAAGTCTGTAACTATATGAAGAGATGCTCACCTGTTTCTTAGCTGCACTGAGTGTAACAATATATTTAGCATCAGGTGTCATGTTAATGCCTACTACACCACCGTCTGGGTGAGGGTCAAAGATGGTCTGCACAGGTGTGCTAAAAAGAAAAGATAATGGTTATGACGAACTCAGAAAAGGCCTGAATTTATGCTGAAAGTGGGAACTCCTATCTAAGATTGAAAACTAGTATAAAACATGCAGGGAAATCCTGTTATAATATAACTCCAATCACTTTACTTGATCAATTGGATCCAGATAGCTTAATTCTCATAACATCTTGCAAATGTCACTCCATATAATGCAATCAAATTTGTCCAATATAAGTCTTGTCCCAATATCCAACCTAGGTTGCAATTATGAAGATTTTGGTCATACTGTCATCAAAGTATTATTTTAACACAAACATTATATAGATGCCATGCCATGCCTTGATGATTGCAAAGGGGTGTTTTAATTCAAGCTGTAAAAAAGTAGTAATATTTCACCTACCCCGAGTAAGTATCCCAGATAATGATCATACTATTTTCTCCTTTATCTGCTGTAGCTACCCATCTCTTATCTTGAGAGGCACAGATACAAGTGATGTTGTTACACTGATAAAAGAGAGAAAATTGGTTATGTCAAGTTATGATGCCATCAGAACTGTTTACAGGAAGTTTTAAACATCATGCAATAGCTAAATATTCATTCATAATAAATCCTTTGTCTATTACCACTCTTTGATATGTATCGTCTATTGAAGTTTTAACATTAACAATTATATTTCAGTCAACTGAATAGAATAATCAATTTAGCAGAACAAGAAAACAAACACATCCTTTAACAGGTGTGGGGGGTATGCTAATCTGTGTTAATCAACTTATATAATGCACAAGCTGCTACAAAAACAAATCTTCAACTCAAATCTAATGATATCAAAGTTTGCACACTTCAATGTTATATCATTCTTGAATGCTAGCAGTTTGAATGGAGAAGTAGGTCATTTCCAAAGGTCAGGTAAATGCATCTTTGATTGACAGGTTGTCTATTTCATAGGACATACCAGGCATGAAATTTACACAACAGGTGTATAATTTACAAGCTTGAGAATTTGTAGCTTGCAGGATAGTAGAAATCTAAAGATATTCGCAAGTGAGTAATTTCTTGGCCAGGAAATGTAAACAAGGAGGAATGTAATCAACTATCAGTCAGTGACCAGTAGCAGGAGAGAAAGTAAAGTTCAAAAGGTCATTTGATTCCTTTCACTATGAACATGGTGGACAAAGAAAGCGGACAAAATAAACAACCTCTCATTCTACCCTTCACAATGGTTCTGGTAGTCAAAAGAACATCCTTTCACAGCTATTATGTTTAATCATGTAATTCCAGGTGAATATGCATGTGACACCTGTTCCACATATTTTAGACAATAGCAGTGAAGGGATGTTCTTTTGACTACCAGAACCATTGTGAAGGGTAGAATGAGGGGTTGTTCATTTTGTCCGCTTTCTTTGTCCGTCATGTTCATAGTGTTTGGAGGAACTGGTACGTTGTCTTAGCAAGTGTGAAATTGTATCCAGTTTTGTTGTCTTTTCTTTTCTTCAAACAAGGAGGGGGTTCCATGTTATTCAATTCAATTAAATTCAATTCAATTCAATTTTTTATTAAATTCCAATAAAAAACATATTCATATTACATATACAAATAATTCCTTTACAATTTGAATGGATATCATAGTACAATGTCATGTACAAAGTTAAAACCAGATTCATATAATTTTCATGGAAGGGTACCATAAAAAGACCTGATAGGTTTTGTCAAAACAGTCCCCTTTACATAGATAAAATGGACAGGTAAGGACTTGACAAACAGCTTATGTACAACAACAAAAGTTTAAAAGATGTGTAAAAACAAACAAACAAATGCAAAGCCGTACAACCCTAGACAAAGTTTGGAAACAAATATTATAACTTCAGGGCAAAAAATCAGAAAATAAGAGGAATTTCTATAATTTCCTCTTGAAGCTATAATAAAAAGTGATTGATGTAATTTCATTTGGTAAGGAATTCCATATAACTGGTGCTTTGTGTCTAAAATTGAAAGAAATAAAAGCCTTATTTACAGCTCATAAATGATACTTACTTGCACTTCTGGTATTATAATAATAATAATAATAATAATAATAATAATAATAATAATAATAATAATTAGACCATTTATATAGCACAGTCAGTATGTACATTATGTACATTATACTGATGTACAGAAGTATTCAAAGTTAACATATTACACAGTCTTTGAGGTAACACACCATTTCTATGTTTAAAAAGCAATACTGCACAAAAGTAATAATTAAGCTGGAATATGTTAAGAATGTTCAGTTCTTGAAATAATGGTTTAGAGTGTACCAGATACTTTGAATTTGTACATATCCTTACATTTTAAGTAAATATAAGGAGTGTAATTTGCTTTGATTTGTATTTCCCCACACAGCATTGCAGTACCTTAAAAATGGTAAAACAAGTGTGTTATATTGATGTTATTATTTTTTATTCACCAGTAAAAGTGTGACTGGGATATCACTTCACAGCAACCATTAAAGCATACTGTATTCAGATATTAGTACTCACATGCCCTTGGAGTAGCTTCTGTGTGTTCTTGTCATAGCTGCATAGTACTGCAGTATTGCCACAGACATAGATGACCATCTTCCTATGCTGGTCAGTCAGGTTGATGGCTGGTATGTACTTGTTGACCCCAAATGACCAAGTCATATTCTGTGGATAAGGAGTAAAGAAATGAGTGAAAAACCTGTCACTTTTTTGATATTTCAGCATAAGGAGGGGGAGAAATATCAAAAACATCACAAAGCCACAGGACTCAATCAGCATAAAATATGATTAAGTGTGACCCTCTGCCACCAAACAACCAAAAAGGCACAAAAATTTAACATTTTTACATATTAACATAGTTTGAAAGTTTGGACTCTAAGCTTTTGAACGATGGTGCTTGTCTTGTTGAGACCATGTAAACCCTTTGAAATTACAATCAGAATGAGAGCTTTTCAGACAGGCAAATCACCAGAATAATAGAGAAAATAAGATGTAAAGAGGAGTGACCATTTAGGAGTACCATGCTGGTGTCCTATTGTCTGTCTCTGTGAAGGTTGAATGAAAATTCCCTAGTATTGACTATGGAATGGTTAGCAGATTAGACTTAAACTTTGAATAGTTTTAAAGGAAATATACTTCTCTCCTTATTCATATATTTCAAAGCCACAGAGTGAATAACTTCTGACTTATATACTCATGTTAATCTGAAGGTTTTACCCAGCATACTGTCATACTTTTATTAAAGTCAACTTTTCAACCCCAAGCTCTCCACGCTGTTTACTCTAAAACTCCAATTGTGACTTATTGGTCGTTTTGTGCTGCAGGATCACAAATAGGAATTGTCCTCAACCTGTAATCTAATGAGTGATGAGTTTGAAAAAAACACAGAAAAAGATCATTCAACCTATCTATAGAATTTAAAAGCTTTAAGACATGTACACTGCAGTTCCAACATAAATAAACATGCTTGAAGGTTTAATGATAATAATAACAATACTGATATTTATACTGAGCAACCTATCTACTTTAGCCACCCTTTCAAGGTTCTTACAATGCATTACTATCATCCTAGCAGTGCTAGGTACCCAGGCATCTGGGTAGAGTACAGCAAAGCTGGATTAAATGAAGAACATAAGGAGCCAAGTATCAATGGGAATCAAATTCATGACCCTGTGATTAATGGGGTGTTGCAAGAAAGTTGCAATCGATTGCACATAATTGCTAATTTTGAAACAACCATTCTGATTGGCTCAGGGTGTGCCTTTTTAAGAAGACATGCACGCAACAATGATTTGATTGGCCAGTGACAATCAGTTGCAACTTGCAATCGATTGCAACTTTCTTGCAACATCCCATAAGAATGGTACTCAAACCAACAAAGGTATCCTGGGGATAATCAACCAACATCTAGTCACAGAGTGAGTTTGGACCTCTTGAGGATGGTAACAATGATCCTCTTTATCTAATATACCATGGCCTTGTTTCATAAAACTTGTTATCAGTAACAACTGTTGTGTTTCTATGACAAATTTGCTCTCAGCCAATCAGATGCAAGGATTTCAGTAGCTTATAACAGTAATTGCAACTTGTTATTGATAACAAGTTTAATGAAACAGGGACCTATCTTACCAGTGCATTTGGAGTAACATCCATTCCAAGCTGATCCTGCGAACCACTGCTTGCTGCTCTTAACTTATCGCCCTCTTGAGGTAGAGGTGGGCCTGAGCCTGGTGGGATGGGTATACCGTCTGACATAACTTCAGCTGAAGGTGGTTCTTGTTCCTCCTCCTGCTGCTGCTTCCCTTGCTCTTCATCTTGCTCTTTGGCTCCTGGTCCTTCTGGTGCATTGTCCTGAAGCAAAGATAAAATCAGAAATTGCTCTTATCAATCACTACCAAATTGCCATAGAAATTATTGAATGTATCAGCAGTACATTAATTTGAGTAAGGATTAGTAGTACTGAGACAAGACAGCAAACTTTCATCTCAATTACAACATTATGACAATCAAGTTGCTAAACATGGTCCAAAAATGCACACATAACAAGTTTATTAAATCAAAATATAAAATGTATTCACTGCTGTTAACTTCAAAATGTTCCAGCAGCTATTTGTAATTACATTTTAAAAAAGTGACGATCCATAAAATGCTTTTGTATCAATGTATTTCTTGAGGATACATGGTTTACAATATTTCTGATAATCATGATAATAAAAAAGGCATAATAGAGCAAAAAAATTGAAAATAAAATTTAATAAGAATGCATCTTGCAACTTCTTCTCTTTTTTTTTTTTGCCCACAATTATCACCCCACCACAAAGCTTACACATTCATTAACTTACAGTTTCTGGAGCTTGTGTCTCTGTTTCTTCCTGTTCTGCTACCCTCTCAGCTGGCGGCATCATACCTCGTGCTCTTTGCTGAGGCTCTTCTTCTTGTTCTTCTTTCTTCTGAACTGGCGGCATTGCCCCTACTGCTCTACGTTCAGGTTCTTGTTCCTCTTCCTCCTCTTGTCCAATTTCAGGAGGCGGCATCATACCCAGTGCTCTTTGTTGAGGCTCTTCTTCTTGTTCTTCTTCCTTTTGAACTGGCGGCATTGCCCCTACTGCTCTCCTTTCAGGTTCTTGTTCTTCCTCCTCTTGTCCAATTTCAGCTGGTGGCATTGCCCCTACTGCTCTCCTTTCAGGTTCTTGTTCTTCCTCCTCTTGTCCAATTTCAGCTGGTGGCATTGCCCCTACTGCTCTCCTTTCAGGTTCTTGTTCTTCCTCCTCTTGTCCAATTTCAGCTGGTGGCATTGCCCCTACTGCTCTCCTTTCAGGTTCTTGTTCTTTTTCCTCTCCGCCAATGTCAGCTGGTGCCATTGCCGCCAATGCTCTCCTTTGAGGTTTATCTTGTTCTAATTCTATCAGCTGTGCTTCTTTCAGTCCATCATCAGTCTGCCCTTCAGTCACTTCTGCTGTTTCTCCTTCATTTCCTGCATTCTCCTGTTCTCCATTTGTAGGTGCAGCCTCATCACCTCCTGCATTGTCTCTCGTACTTTCCTCAACCTCTGCAGGATTTTGAGTTGCTTCTGCTTCCTCTGCTGGTTGTCCTGCCTCCTCTGATGGCTGCTCTTCCCCTGTCTGCTCTGTAACTTGCTCATTCCCATCTCCTCCTGTCCCTGCACTTGGTTCAGTATTTTCTGTGGGTTGCTGATCATCAACAGGAGCTTCTGTTAACAGAGGTTTAGGTGGACATTCATTTAATTACCAAATCTTATTGAAATCCTCTAATAGAAATTCTAAGTGAGTATCTTTTGGCAACTACTGCAAAATAGCCTTTACTTTAGATTTTGAATGTTTATACCATAGTTATTTACAGAAAACATTTAATTTCAGGACAAAGAGGTAATCAAATGAAGTGATAATTCAGTTAACATCAAAGCAAAGCACTACATGTTTCCCCTCCAATCAATTATTTGACAATATTCAGATGAGATAAAGTTAAATACCTTGTGAAGTTGGCTGGCTTTCCTCATCCGCCATGGTGACAATGAAGAAAATTTCTGTCAGATGGTTACTGAGATGTTACTATCTGTTCAAGATAATAACCAAAAATTATGAACAAAAAGTTTACAGTGATCATTGGTAAGAAATGAAAAAGTACCTAGTCTACATAAACAATATGTGTTATTATGCCATTATTTAATTTTGATAAACATCAATCAAGCAGCTTTACATGTTGCAAATAAAACTATTGACTCTAACTTTATTCATCTATTATCACTGACTTTTGAATACTCCAGGACTTTGCTGGACTACTCACCACACATTTATTCTTATGATTTCATGAACTAATTTATCTAAATTCCTCCATTTTAAAATTGTCATTTAAGTTGTTAATTATGATCGAGGGTCAGGCTGTCTGCACCCCTTGATTTGCAAATGATTATGTATTACCCAATGAGCACTGAGCCCAAGATAACTCAGGCTAGGATCTATGGAAAATGTATATTAAAATCAAATTGTGCTCAAAGGGTTGAAGCTGACGATTACTTAGATTAAGACATTCCACTAGACCAACTGCCTGGAAGACCAACAATCCATTAGACCAGCAGCACACAAGAGAATGAAATGTTGACATTAGTACTCCCATCTTATGAACCATTAAATAGTTGTCAGGGGCGCGTTTCATGAAACCAACTCCATGACAGTCATATCTCTTGTCAATGATCTACGGAGATGTCATGGACCTGACAAAGTGTTTCACGAAAGCCTGACATCTCACAAATCCAAGATATCGATACTATCGGCTGAAAAAGACAGCCTTGATCACAATCCACTGGATTTATTATCAATCATTCCAACACAATTTAGACTTAACTTTGCTCTAATTGTTGGAAAAGTATAGAAAACATCAATGGGATTTGATAAACATAATACAAACGTTGCATTCATGTGAAAAACTATATTAATTGTGACATCTGAGAATTTCTAAAATTAATAAATGAAAAGCTGCTGTTGCGCTTTGCGAATTTAGATTTGTAATTAAGAGGACACCGTAATTGACAAATTGTTAAAAGCAGACCCATATTTTGTTTTAATTTTTGAAAAATACTGAATTGGTATATTCTGCGATCGAAATTTTGACATTAATTCATTAAAGAATAAATTTTATATGATTTCAATAAACATTGTATTGCAAAAAAGGGAAATATGGAAGAAGTTCATACGTGTTGAATTGTCATCGTACTTACGGGCCTGTAAATACAGACTGTTCCGTTTTCTATGGGAAACTGATGGGAGGATAATCAATATTAATCACAATTACTTGCTAGAGGGTTCAAACGTCGCTAAGGCATAAAGGTTATTTCACTTATACTTTTATATCAACATCAGTAATAGCTGGTTATGGAATGAGAGTCTGCAACTCAAGAAATATATGTATTTAATAAATAAACATTCCTTATTTTTCGCTGCCCGCGAGCTACCCATAGCCGACAAAAAGGTGACCTGTGATGGCGTGCTAAAAAGATATGACATGTTCGGAGGAGCGACAAGTCATTTGTCAGGGAAGTTGTCGCTGGTCTTGGCAAAGACGGCTTTGTGAAACACTTAGCAGACAAGATGACCGACAACTCCGAGATGCCGTTGATCTTGTAGTTATGACGGTTTCATGACACGCGCCCCAGAACATCTGCAAAACTGACATGTTGGTCGCTTAGCCTTAGGCTTAGGCTGGAAGTCTAGTGTATGTTTTCTGTGTTGTCTAATGGGCTGAGAGGGGACAGAGATTTCCTTCACTGATACAGTGGCAGGCACATTTTTAAACTCTGATTTTAAATTAGATCTAGATTAAAGTGAATAGAATAAGGTATAATTTAGAGTACTTTAGAACTAGAGATAGTAAGATTGCTAAGATTTGTTTCTCTTTTAACTCACTTATACATGTACAAGCTTATCTGAGATAAACTTGTGGAGGGTTAGCAAGACATGACGCTGTGCTGCGTCGGACAAGGACACACACAAAATTTTGGCGAACCCATTCGGTATCCCAGAAGGTAATCGGCATTTGCATACATAGATTTTATGTGTGAGAGGTCAAACTTCCGGTTGACCCTCAGCGGAGAGAACAAAATTTCTGAGTGCAGATGAAGCAATAAATCATCGTTTTTTGGGAAGTTTTAAGTTGTCAAAATAAATATGAGATGTGAAAAAACATCAATCAAACATTTAATTTTAAGATAATGTCACTTTTGTAGCCGAGAGAATGCAGCTTCATCACAAACGCGAAATTGTCGCAATTTTTGCAGCGGGTTCGCAATGATTTCCTATGCCCGCTTTGCGACAGCGCTGTGTATAGTTAGTAGAGGGTCTAGTCTAGGTCTAGAGTATGTGCTCCTGTGGGCGGCCATCCCCTGTGAGCGGCCGGTGGTGAATAAAAACTAAAAATTAAAAAAATATTTTTGATATCCCTTCAAAAATTACCTTGGACAGTCTCAGGTAGGTTTTAGTGCACCAAAAAACATACTCAGCGAAAGCAGTAAGCATAATGAGTCTCACTGAATATCATTAGAAGTCGACACCACCAGTCACTGACTGAAAAATGACAGTTTCTTAACTTTTAAGTTAAGAAACTTTGACATACTTAAGCCAATACTTAGCTTTATTTGTTCAATTTGATAACTTATTTGATTTTTATATAAGAGAATGAAGTTCATGGTCCATATTTTGCTGCAGAAATTCTTATTTATACCACCAGAGAAAAAGTTGCATGGGGGTGGCCGCTCACCAGACCCATTTTTCAAGATGGGTCCTGTGAGCAGCCACCCTATGTAAAACGTGTACAAAATGCAGGCTTTTGTAGGAGATTGTACTCTGCCTTCATTTTTTTGTCACGGCATTTGGTAGATCATCACTTTTGACAGATTTTATGGGTTTCTACACAGTATTATTACTTTTCATAAAGTATTGGTGTGTAAAGCATGAAATTCAATATTAATTTTGTTTACTTCATCACAAATATGGCACTAAATGCTCGCCAAATGATAGGCGGCCGCCAACAGGGGTAGGGGCGGCCGCACACAGGACCCCTAACATCGTTTTGAAAAATGGACACTACTGACCACGTAATTGGTCAATAATTTTAAGCTTGCCCTCTATTCAATTAGCAGGTATTTGGACTCTGCATTGATGGTATTGAACTATGTGTGAGTCTTTGATTAATAAATATTTAAAAAAATTCCCCTTAAGCGGCCGCACACCAGAGCCGGTACTCTACTCCATAGTAGTAGTCATTACGGTGGAAAAGCCTCAATAGCTTTTGTGTGTAGCTTTTTGTAATAGCTTTTGTGTGTATTCCCAGGCGTTTGGGCTTGGTAGAAAATCACACATGAGGGGAAAATAATTTTTTTTGGTATGAAATTCCATTTTCAACTCTGAAGTCTGAGTCTGATTGAATTGATTCCCCAAATTTGTGGCATATCAAGACAAGAGTTGAAGAGTCCCTGAATCAGATAATCTAGCAATCTAAAATTATTAAATATTGCTTAGGGCAATTTTATTGTCTGTCTTTGACTGCTGCAACGGAGAATGTTCGCTACAGTCCGATATACGTTTGGCCCTATGACTTTTAACTGTTGAAATTTTTTCACATAGATCTAGATTTATGCAACATGATTACGAGCGTGTGGGACTGTACTAACGAAAATGTAGCTTTTTAGACAGTACTTTCTTATTTAATCGGGCTTTAATTTCGTTTATTGTATTACAAACCAATCCACGCATTCATTTCTCTTATCAGTTAAAGCTTGGAAGCATCAAAATTCATGATATTAAATTCAACACTAATTAAATCCCAGTAAACAGCGATCTTACCTTACTCAGTTGTCAAGGAGATTATTGTTTACCAGAAGTGTGAAGCTAGTATATCATTTTTGTTAGTACGGTATGGTATCGTCAATGCGTTCTTTGCATCGATCAACGGCCCGAAAAAACGGTGCTATGTACTGCTATACTGGTAAGATTGCATCTATGAAAGGGCTGGGCAAGCGCTAGCTTGGAACTGAGCTGAAGCATGTGGTTATTTTTTTTTTTTTTGTTCTATCTTTTACTCATCTTCCTTTCTAAGTTTCGATTACAGATATGTTTATAAATAGCTCAAAATATACTTGAAATTATATGTAAATTGAAAGAGATAAAGAAAGAGAGAGAAAGAAATACTGAAGTGAATCCTTTGTCTATAAGGTCATTGGCAACAATAGTCAAATATGACTGATTGCCGATACCATACAACGGAAGAAGAAGAAGAAGAAGATCTCCAGATCAATGGATGTCCATCGAGTTAATTTAAACGTCAACACCAAAGTGGGAATTTTTTTCACCCACGAAACCTGTGTGTTACCCTTTACCTAAAATTGTAAAAAATTCTACCCATCCTATTTAGACTGCATGCACTTTACCCACTATTGCAGGTGCACAATACAAAAAGAAAAAATATATACTTTATGTTTAAATTTCGTGAAGACTAGGGGTTTTTTTTCACCTGTCATACTAGAAAAGTTGGTTTTTTTAATATGAAAAAAATAAATAATGCACAGGTGAAATGAACCATCTCTTTTTTCTCTCCCCTTTCTTTTTGCATTCTACCCCGTCTCTCTCGTAGATTCTTTGTTATAATATATTTCTCGTCCCTCTCTCATTTCAAACATTCCTATTCTACCCACTCAGGGAGCTTACCCCCTAAAATTGGACGATAAAGGTGCAATTTCAGTTTCATATATATTCTAAATACATTAACATCCTCCAAGTTTTTGCTTTAGAACCGCATCTGATTCTACCATATCTCTTTGGCCGGTTCTAGGACAACTCCCCTCCGAAACGATTCCCACTGGCTAACAACTCCCCCTGGAGTACAGCTCCCCTTCAGGACAGCTCCCCCGAGGGCAACTCTCCCTGGAGGACACATTTCCCGGATGACAACTCCCTAAGGACAACTCTCCCAGTCCCCGGCGGAGTTGTCCTCCCGGGGGAGTTGTCCTGATACGCTCTTTGGCCATGTTGGCTCCTTTTCTCCTTCTCTGATTTTCTTCCTATTTTCTGTGACATTAGATTAGAACGTTACTACATAAATGAATTTCGATTGTGTTACTTACCCTCGCTGTGTTGTGTCTCATGAGATTCTAGCTTGTTTGAGGTGAGGTTCAGTCTGAATCACTTATTTTTAGTCCAACAATCGTAGTCTCACCTGTTTGATTGGACCCCCTCGGACTCCTATTCAAAAAGGAAATATGACGATTTCGTAATATATGCTCGAATTGGTGGGAGAAAAATGCAGCACGTACGTGACATATTTGCACTTTGACGACTGATTATAATTCGAGTTATCACTGAATACACTGGACGTGTGATTTTAATGACTTTAAAGTTGCTTAGTGATGAATCAAGTTGTTCCTTCAGATGCTTTTCAGAAGAAAACAGACCGACTCAGAGAAGGGCTGAGTCGAGAAAAAAAAAGGAGAAAGAGAGATAGAGAGAGAGAGAGAGAGAGAGAGAGGGGGGGGGGGGAGAGATAGATGGGAGTGACAGGGAGAGAAGAGAGGGAGAGGGGTGGGGTGGGTGGGAATCGAATCAAGTCAAGCTGAATCACATTATTGGTTTATCATGAATAAAATTTTGCGTAAAAGTGTCCTGTATCATCACAGAAATAAATTTTGTATCTAGTTATAACCTGCTCTAACACATTTTGACTATTATGTCGAATAATATTGTATGAAAACAGATGACATTTTGAGACAAAACGAACCTCATCTATCATGATCTTGATTTTTATAATAACAATAATGTGAAAAATGTCTTCTATCAATAGTGGTAAATATCTTTCTCAATAGGTTATTGCCTTGATTGCCAACTTACTGCATCAACCACCGACGCAAAGAATGATTCAAGCAAACTATCAAACTATTTCTTCGTAATGGATGATGTACTTTCTTTCCATACCGAAATAATACGTTTAGGGCAACAAGAGGTTTTGTGGAACACTTAAAAATCATGATGTTTTGAAAAACATGTTTACTCTTTCACGAATGGAACTGTTTTTCAGCTAGTAAACAAAGTCTGGATGCGAACTTGTATGGATTCATTGACCTAGGCCTATATTAATTTGCATACCCATTTCATAACAACAAATTGAAAGGTTAAAAAGAGCGAAAAACAGATTCGATTGCATCTCCTGTAACAGAGGCGGCGCCAGGGTATTTTGATAGGGGGAAAGATGACCCATAAATGAGTTTCTTTACGTTTTAAATGAAAAAAAAAATAGGGGTATTATATATTTACATGACCCAACCCTCTCTTCTCCCACACTATTCTTTCTTCTTTATCCTCTTTTTTTTTCTATTTTTGGTCACTTGTAAATTCATGGGGGGGGGGGGGGGGCGGGCGCCCCTGCCCCCTGTAGCGCCGCCCCTGTCTTGTAAGTCCACGGCAAAATTTTAAGGCAATTTAACATCAGAAAATGACCCCCACCCACTTAACGAAATTTAATTGCCCAAAATTCACGAAAGTGTTTTAAATGTTAAAGGTAAGTTTTTAGTCCATCCTTTTGTGAATAATATTATAAAATATAGTTCTTGGTTTAGCTTTAAACCAGGGCTAGATAAACCTGGTTAAAAAATTTATAAACCGCAAAACATGGCTTGAATTTAAACCTCTTTCGTAAATTCGCTTCAATGTATTGTGTCTTCATTTTATCCTTTCCTTTACAATTTGTTACAAATATGAACTGACATGCAGGAGGGGCTTCATTTCTTGAAATGTCACTGTGATTTTGATGTAGATGTCCATTTTTCTTATATCTTTGTTTTTAACCCGCAAAAGGCGAATAAGGATTAATATCTTGTAGGGTTTCTTAACCTCTCCCCTGTAATCTTCTATCATCATAATGAGCAGATTGAGAATATTACTGCAGCTTCATCTTCTTTGCGTGATATGTCTAGAGTTCGCACACGTATGGGACTTTTGAATATTTGCACTCGACTGCACTGAGCAAACATTCAATACATTTGACGTGGATGGTATAAGCTTTGTATAGGCAGATAGGTTTGGGGGTTAGTCATACAGCTTGAAGTCTCAGACCTACATCATTATATTCCATTATATTCTGAAAACAAGATTAAAACAAAATATATTCTTTTATTAGAAAGAAACCGAATCAGTTTTTGACGCAGGTATATAACACTTATTTACACGAGTGTTTTTTTGTCATTAATACCCTGTTGAGAGTGTGTTCGTAATCTTTGGGGCAATAGCTATACCGACTGAATAGAATTCATACAAGTATTAAAACCATGCATTATCATGAGCAGAGTAATAATCGTTCATAATTATGGTTTGGCAAATGAATTTATAAACCTTGTATATACTTCTCTCTTCCGCACAAATTTCCAAATATCCGAACAGCTAACTGTAAATGCCTATAGATGCACTTATAACTTCAGAAAAGGCGAGTTTATAGAATTTATGTGGCCCATCGCCTAGTCCTGTATACGCCAGTAGCAGACCTTTGTATAACTTAATAACCTATTAACAAGTACATCGGTATATTAGGATTAAATCATCTTCATTCAAAGGTTGGTGATATCAGAGCTTGTAGTATGAAGTGGGCTGAAACCAAGACCATGCCATTATTGAAACACTCCAGTGAGGACCAAAAGAGAAATACAACCAAATCAGGAGAGAGAGAGAGAGAGAGAGAGAGAGAGAGAGAGAGAGAGAGAGAGAGAGAGAGAGAGAGAGAGAGAGAGAGAATATCATGGTAGAGCGAATACCAATGAATTGTGAGGGGAAAAAAAATCCCCGATAGAATGCGTATTTTTCAGCAGCTAATACATGTATGCCTATATATAGCAGGCTACGAGACACTATCATAAATGTCCTAATTCTAGTTGCATTGCAATGCAGAATTTACTTCATCCGCATTATACAAACAGCTTGAGAAAGTGGAAGAATAGTAGAAACTCTGACTAAGAAATAAGAATTCGGAATCCCTTGACGAATAACAACACAATAGGTTTGCATAGAGCTGTTGCACAGCGGGGTAGTCCCTTAATTGGTGGGTCAGCTGAGAAAGGAGGTTGAGAAATCTGTGAAATAGGTGTGATAATATGCCGTTTAGAACTCGGACGATTTAACAAGAATCTGGCGCCTCATCGGTAGAAATCACGCCGAAAATGGCATGCCCTTGACTGGTAAAAGAAACACATGTATGCAGTGCACTTTGAACGCCCTAGGATAACTTCTTTTCGGACCTGTGTGTTTGCGTGTGTGGGTATGTGTGCACGTCGGAGTTATTGGACAAACTACACGTACAGGACAGTGCAGCGTCAGTAATAAGTGTATTCAATCTCTGTTTTCATATTTCAGTCATTTTCCATGAAGCGATTAGGCCAACAAGTCGCCGTTGTCTGCATGCAACGCCATCGTAAGTATGTCAGTGTGCTCTCCGTAGACTATATCGTGTATATATTATACTAATACGTGTATATGTCACAACGTCTTGTTTTCATCATTCATGATGAATTTGGAAATGATAAATAGTGTTGGAAAAGGTGTACACTTTGGTTGAAGGAAGGTAAACAATAGAATATTAATATGGCAATTATGTACGACCAGACTGTGACTGCTATTGTAGGGTACTCGGTATTAAGTAGAACAGTACTATCTGAAAGAGATAGATGTTGTTATTCCCACATAACTCAGAAAATTATGAATTCAAAGTTAAAAAATACATCTATTTCCACAACTAGTTAAAAAGAATAATATCGTCATTAATAATTACTGCCATATGGTATTGGCTAAACTAGTAAGCCAGTAGGCCATTATCATCATTATTGTTATTATTATTACTATTATCATTGTTATTTTATTTTTCATTATTTATGTTAAATGCCGTCAGGAATATTTGAAGTATTTCTCAGTTTAGTATTCTCTGAGAACTGTATAAGATCTATTTAGTAAGAAAGCACAAGACGCTGTTCATGAGAAGTGTGCATGATGTACTCTTCGTCATGAAGTTATGCCATCATCATCCCCACATTAGATTCAGATGCATTTGAGCTCCGTTTGAAAAATTACTTAAAATTTACCTTATACTGTTATATAAGTTTATCAGTTATAAAAACTACTATAAATCGTTTTACCAATTAAACAACTGTTGATGTTTTTTTTCCAAATTGACAGCTCAGCATTCAATGCCTTCATAATCTTCGCATAGGTCTGCAGTATAGAATATCGTTATGATCAGTATTATGAAGATGATATGGGTTTATAACCGACGTTGATCCACAGCAATTAATTTTTTTCAGCACATTTACTTCCATAGTCTTGTTTGATTGATTATATTCAAGTACAGTATAGCCTATAATATTATAGTTAAAATGGCCCGAAGACTTTTATTTTGCATGCCTTCGCAACGAGAGGATATTAATTTTACACACACATAAAATATTGAAACTGAAATATTTTCTATTCTTTTATCATCATCTGCCGTTTAGTACATGCATATAAGAAATTCATTTCCCTCCAACTCGATCAATAATGCCTTCTCATAAATCAATTAAATGTTGCATTTGCAATCTAAATAGATCGACGTGCATGGCGATACAGCCTTGACATGCATGCATGTGAAAGCTAACCGGTATAAAAGGAACAAAAGAGCACCTCATCATAGCTTAATCGTCCGTAATTTTTCTCTATTGGGTGATCTTTACACATGACAAAGTTTTTAATCACCATTAATCTTCTGACACACTAACAAAGTCTACAGAGTATCAATTTGAGTAATTGCTTAAAATTGCTCCATCAATTTGAGGCCTTCGCTGGAGTCTCAAATGGTATTACTGCATACTTGGCATACAAATGATTCGAGAAAGCTGAATTAATTACGTTTTGAATGTTTAGCTTAGTTTCATATTTTGGTATTAATAGAATTATCACCGTTTGACAAAATGATCGAAAATATATAGTAACTAACAGAATGTACTCGTTTTTGCTCTTTTCCAGAGATATTATACATCATTATTTGTGTTTTGTTAAAAGTATACAACTCTCTACACACTCTAAAAATATTGGGTAAAAATGTGCCATGAGGGTAATTATGTGTCCAATCAACTTTGGGCATTTCTTTGGGCATTTCTTTTTTCCAATTTGATGGAAATTTTGCCCATTCTAAAGTAATTACTGCTTATTTTTACCCTAACCGGACAATATGCTTCCCGCATTGGGCAAAAATATTGCCCGAAGTTGGTTGGACATATCATAATTACCCTCGTGCTAGTTAAAATTTTACCCAATATTTTTTTCCCGGTGTATACATGAAAACCATGCTCCATCTTTATATACAGTATATTCTGTTAAAATTCATAATAGAGCCTCTGATTTATCCTTAAATAGAATGTTTCTCCTGTTCATTACGGTACAAAACTTAAAAACTACGTTTCATACTGTTCAAATCTTCAAGGTAATATTATTGTGATTATTATATCAAAAGTTCATGTAGAAAGCGGACAAAGAATTATCGTTATACACTATAAAAAACCTACTTCGTTATCATGATCATTAATTATATGTAATGTCATTGTTATTATTATCATTATTGTATACTATCATCAGTATTGTTATAATTATTATATCATTCTTCTTCCTCTTCTTCTTCTTCTTCATCTTCTTCTTCTTCTTCATCTTCTTCTTCTTCTTCTTCTTCTTCTTCTTCTTCTTCTTCTTCTTCGTCTTCTTCTTCATTACTTTTGGAAAAAGTTTACATGAAGTTACATTGTATCATAAAGTATTTTCCCGTATATTGCGGAATTCCTGATAATTCTCAAATAGAATATACCATTCGGACACCTCTAATATTTCTCAATTTTTAAAATTGATTCTGGAATATGGAACCAGATAAGAGCACTCTAAATGTAACTTGGAATACAGTAGGAGCCGATGCCACGTCATGGATTTATTGAACAAGGTTCAGCTACATATTATTATTATCATCATGATAAGAGCGGATAAATGTGTTTAGTTAAGAGGATATAAAACGTATCTCTTTATGATTAATAAAGTCATATCTCTATTGTGTTTTCAGGAAATAGAAATATGATAGCATAATGAGGACTTGATAAGAACCAACTCTGCGCCCACTCAAATTTTGTCATGTTGTTTATGTATAAATTACTATGTGACATGTTTGCAAATGTCAAAGTAAACCTCCCTCTTATGTTTGTTTTTAACAATTCATCAAGTCTCAAAAGACCAAAATATTACATGACAAAAAATAAAGGCAAATTGCCTTATCATTGCAAGAAGTTGAAGCTTAACATGCCACATTTATGATTCTTTTTACAGGTTGTATACGATTAGATTTCATTATAATGTTATTAGTTCTCTTATACCAAATGTTGTTTTAAATATCAATAAATCATATATATATATATATATATATATATATATATATATATATATATATATATATATATATATTATATATATATGTGTGTGTGTGTGTGTGTGTGTGAGTGTGCGTGTGTGTGCGTGTGTAAGTAGTATATAAAAAGGAAAGATAAAAAAAATTGATATCCTGTTCAAAGCCCCCCCCCCCCAAAAAAAAAAAAAACAACTAGGCCGTAGATTTCATGACATTATCATATTGACATTATCTTTGTGTAAATGTCACGGCTAGACAAATAATTCAACAGCATAGGATTAACGTCAATATATCATACATTATGATCATTAATCTCATGGGTGGTTTTGTATAGGCTATAAAGAAAAAAAAAAGGTCCTCATTTTAATTATCATTTTTTCTTTTTTTTGGGGGGGGGGGGTAGGGGGACATACCTGAAAATTGATGACAAATTTTTCTCACATGTCTCTTTCTTTTTCTTTTCTTTTTTTTTTACATATCCTGCTGGCTTTTTCACGTCTTTCCCCCCATTTTTTAAGGGGACATACCCTATTGTGTCCCACCCCTAAAAACTGGGGGGGGGGGGGAGTGACCCCCTACCCCTCCCTGATATACGCCCATGATTAATTCAAACATAATCTGGATATATTATTATTTTCCCATGTGTCATACTAGTTAATATGTTTCTACGAAAAAAACAAACAACCATGAATCACGTTTGGATTTCATTCTTCATTTCATCCAATTATATATTCTGATAATCATACTCGAGGAAACACAACTTTAAAAAGAATATGCTAATTTACAATTCAGGATAAGTAGGGGAGGGTCGTAACATCATCATTCCCTGAAATTCGAACGTTAAAAAAGGAGCAACGATAGAGACTAAATAAAAAGGCACTACAAAAATGGTGCACACTTGACGTCCCTAAAATTTCCAATCTTCACATGGTTTGACTATGATATATGACTGAAATGGAATTTTATTAAAAACATTCTCCAAGAATCGACGGGAAAGTTGGGTTGATTACCCTTCATCCAAAATTTTAGCGCTTTGATATCGACCAACCTTTTTCATACAACACTTGAAAGTGAAAATAGTCTATTTCTCTCAAGAAGGGTCATATAAAAAGTAGAAGATATCTGGCTTTGCAAGGTTTTTGAAATTCTCACGGGGTTTCATTATAGCCGTGTTGATATGTATTATCCGTCTATTTAGACCGCATATAGACACACCAACTCGACAAATATTACTCATCGTGCAAGCTTCACAGCAGACAAACCTGAAAAAAGGCTATAAACAGGTGGTTTCGAGTCGCCTTTCACGAATGTATTATTGACTTCCAATGATTAAATATCTTATTAAGCCCCAAAGAAGTACGATTTCTAGCGAGGAGGAGGAAAAACAGAAGAAGAAGAAGAAGCAGAAGAAGAAGAAGAAGAAGAAGAAGACATTTTTATTATTAATAGTAGTGCATAGCATACTTGTCTGAATGGCCTTTATTAGTAAAGACTTGAGAACATGACAAAAGAAGGCTATATATAGTTTCGGTAGTTAGATTGTGATATCGACATCAATTTATTCAGGGGAGAACTTACCCAATATATTACCCGGGATATAGAACACGACATGCTTACCCAAGATTTGGACAAACTAGCAATCATTACAGCTGATGCGTGATATATTGAATCAGACCATGTTTGATCGACCCACTCGACGTTATTAAAGTCGTCACTTATTTAGCTAATTGTTTTCGCCCAGTCCGAAGAGAAGAAAGCGTTCGTCTTGAACTAATCAGAAAAAAAGAAGAAGAATAAGAAGAAGAAGAAGAAGAAGAAGAAGAAGAAGAAGAAAGAAGAAGAAAGAAAGAAAGAAGAAGGAAAGGAGGAGGAGAGGCAGGAGGAGGAGGAGGAGGAGGAGGAGGAGGAGGAGAAGAAGAAGAAGAAGAAGAAGAAGAAGAATGGGAATAAAACCCACCCTTATTCCAACTCATTTGTCATGTGTGGTAACATAAATTAATTAACAATTTAGAGGATCTCATTCTGATTTTTCAGGTTTTTAACTATGAGTGTCATTAATTAATCATTTGATAATTGTCCTACATGAAAAAAAAAAACCTTTTTGTTTTTACACGGGGGGAAATGATTGACTTTATTACCCTGAGCTTATAGCTCTGGCAGCTTAAGGAAATTCTACTAGAAACTCACTAACTACACCAAGCTCGTGAGAGAAAAACCCCAACATAATTATATCATTATCAACTGACTCAGCGTCACGAATATGATATTTATGCATAATTCGTTGTGTGTATATCGTAAGTTATACCATGGAATTACCACGTTGAAAACTGAGGTGCATAATTCGTTGTGTGTATATCGTAAGTTATTACCATGGACTTACCATGCTAAAAATTGAGGTGCATAATGAAAAATGTCATGCTTGTGAGGAAACATTATGCATGACTATTCATGTCACGTCCCAACATTTCTGTTAATTTGAACTCCAAGCTACAATGCCAACTTGGAATTCACATTCAAGAAGCAGGAATGAACATTTACTTGGAAATGGAAATAGTACGAATGAGGAAAAAAAAAAGCGTGAATATTAAGTTGTTAAGTCACGCTTTACTTGTTTTGAATCGTGTATCTAAATGACAATTACATGCAGTTTTGAACGGCGTGTATGTCGGAATGTGTGATTGTTATACGTTTTGAGAACTGCTGTCATTATTGAATTGTATGTCGAAAATACTATGTAATACATAAGCTCGACACAGTATTATATAGAAGGAAATCATTGTCAAAGAAGGTATGGGCGTCAATCAGGAGAAGGGAATCATTGGCAAAGAAGGTATGGGCGTCAATCAGGAGAAGGGAATCATTGTCAAAGAAGGTATGGGCGTCAATCAGGAGAAGGGAATTATTGTCAAAGAAGGTATGGGCGTCAATCAGGAGAAGGGAATCATTGTCAAAGAAGGTATGGGCGTCAATCAGGAGAGGAAATCATTGTCAAAGAAGGTATGGGCGTCAATCATGAGAAGGGAATTATTGTCAAAGAAGGTATGGGCGTCAATCAGGAGAAGGGAATCATTGTCAAAGAAGGTATGGGCGTCAATCAGGAGAAGGGAATCATTGTCAAAGAAGGTATGGGCGCCAATCAGGAGAAGGGAATCATAGTCAAAGAAGGTATGGGCGTCAATCAGGAGAAGGGAATCATTGCCAAAGAAGGTATGGACGTCAATCAGGAGAAGGGAATCGTTGTCAAAGAAGGTATGGGCGTCAATCAGGAGAAGGGAATCATTGTCAAAGAAGGTATGGGCGTCAATCAGGAGAAGGGAATCGTTGTCAAAGAAGGTATGGGCGTCAATCAGGAGAAGGGAATCGTTGTCAAAGAAGGTATGGGCGCCAATCAGGAGGAAACAAGGAGACATGTCCCCCGCAAAAAATTTAGGGTGGGGGACACAATAGAGTATGTCCCCCAAAAAATTTAAGTCGAGGACCTTATTGGTCAGTGTGTTCCTCCCCCCCCCCCAAAAGAAATGAAAGTGCCCCCCTAAAAAACGACGCCTCTGAAAGAATGAAGGTAGTATGTAGATGCCAATTAAATGTGTTACTCTTGAGCCAGGTGTAGTAAAGACAATGTAGAGTTATGATAAGCAGCAATGGAAATACCCACATGAAAGTCGACCTAAGGCCTTGCCACCTCAAGTCGGCAGACCTCAAGTCGACACCGGAACTTAGAAAATTTTAAGACCTTTACTGTATTTTGCTTGTAAAATTTTCGACTTGAGGTCTGCCGACTTGAGGTGGCCAGACCTCAAGTCGACTTTCATGTGGGTATCGGGCTTGCCTTCTGGCATAAATGGTTTTTATAGAAGCTTTGGAATTTATCCTCTCGCCACTGTGATTTCTATGAACAAGCCTAATATCAGTCAAAAGAAATAAGTTCTGTTCATAGCCACACGTTTTAGACTGCATGCCTAATCATGCTTATCACTGTTCCACACAATTGGTAAAAAAGTGGTAAAAAGCAAACGCTGTGCAACTCAACTCATTCAGTTGTGATTATTTTGACAGGTATGGGCACAAACGTATTTGTAGTATTTTGTACCACTCCTATAAGAGTCGTAGGCTTTATTGTTAATCAAAACACTTCAAGGTTTTCGTGCAAAGGGCTATCAACGTCGGAAATTTCAATAGGGTCTCTCCGTTTTATTAGCGAGATATCATCGTGGGAACTCAAGACGATACGATGTGTCATTGATAAGGATTTATCCCGATTATAACATCAATTTTTGCTGTCCATATTGTGTGTGAGATTGCACTTTTTATTGCACAAAAAGATATTCATATGGTGCAGAGAGCTAGAGCAAACTACCATCCCTATTAGCTGCCCATACGTTGTGAGGTCCTGAACAGAGGTTTTATAGCAAGGAAATGTTTTTCCCGGCGTATGGACAGCAAAATGTCGTCTGAAATTCCTTTCCATATCGTGTCAGATATTTCGGCTTACCTATGAATTATAATTGGGTGAGATCTCGCACTTTATGGAAAACTGTAAAATGTGATCCAAATCTGGAAAGCTATACCGGTTGTCCCAGAAAAAGGAACGGTGCATTTTCAGTACTTTACCTGCAAAAAGTAGATAATCTTTTTACATCAGTGGGTAAAGCATCGTCTACCGAAGAAAATGATACCAAGATCATTGAATTTGGTGAAGTAAAATTGTATTCTATGCCTGTTTCTTAAAATACAGTCATTTTCAAATTTTTGGCGACTGATGAGAGTAGCTTTGTGTTGGGATGGCCTTTCATAATACGATGATTGAGGGAAGTCCACTGATGCATGTCAGCAAACAAAACGTGCCATACACTTGCCATATGAAGGGCCATTCCCGACACAATTCTGCTCTCCACTGTCGCGAAAAACATGCGGAATTCGAAAATCACCGTATTTTAAGAAACGGGCATAGAATCAAAATTACTTCACCAAATTTAATGATCTTGGTATCATTCTCTTTGGTAGAAGATGCTCTACCTACTAAAGTAAAAAGATTATCTACTTTCTGAAGGTAAAGTACTGAAAATCCACCGTTCCGCTTTTTCTGGGACACCCGGTATAGATATACCCCTACTAATCCCCACTCTTCATCTTAACAGATTTAGCCTGAGATTTAGTAAATTAAGGCGGCCTTCGTAGATCTGATAGGAAGCTTTATATCAAAAGCGACGTACAGTTTCTCCTGAATGCAATCAGTAGTTACGTATATGCCTTAACATTCTTCTTTTTTCAGTGGTAATGCCTGAAAAGAGTTCATTTCAATACGAGATATCAATCACTGTTCGAGATCATTTGTCAGTTCAGACTACTTTTGAAGTCGATTGTTAGTGGACACTATTCACACTGCACATAATACTCCGATTTCATTGTACCACTCTCTGTTTTCCCAACTATCAGGTCTTATCGTGATTTTCATCATTAAATGATAGAATTGTTTGCCTGTGTACAGAAAAATAAAACATATTGTAGCTACTGTGCTTAACAGATTTTCAGGAGCCCTCTCTCCGTGCTGCCTCCTCTATAGATTCGTCCTTGTGTGATATACAGTACTTTTGATTGAGGGGCTTCATTCGATGATATCATCTGATGCATTTTCTCTCATTTTACATTCTCCTGTAGGCTGCATTTAGGCATTCTCCTGTAGACTGCATGTGGCATCAATCGCCAGTAGATAGACATCATTACGTGCAACCAGAGTACTTCTATGGCATGCTGTGTGAGTATTCTCATTTTTAAATAAAGTGTGTTCTCATACTTGACTTATCTTCCATAACCTGTCCATCAAATACCCTCTAGTTAGGAGCGAAGTGAATGTCCGTCTGTATGTGTAGACGAGTAGCATTCAGGAAAGCAGTATCTCATTGTTCACCATTTCAAGATCGCCGGGTGTCGATCTCGTTTATCATTGCATGAATTATTCTATTCCATTAGCGAAATTTCTGGAAAAAGTAAATCAAGTGATTACATGAAATGGAAAATTAATTTCATAATGGCATTTTTATTCATACAGTTACAGAATTACCAGAAGAGGTAAACAATTTGCGTAAATTAAGCTGTAAATTATGTACTCCTTCAGAGTTCAGACATAGGCCAATGTTTCAGCACACTATGGACATATTGGATACAGCTGCAGTTTTCCACGTATTTTTTTACACATTAGTAAATCGAGTACAACCTGAAGAAGCATGGTTAATTCTTTAATAACCCAGCTAGCAAAATATATTTTGCTAGTGTTGCTACCTGTATAGCATATGAACTGTATCTAATTTATATTCGGCTTGTCCTTCATATTGATGAATGACTGCCTCATGTGAACACACACTACATAATAAGACATAATTAGCAATGAGCAGGTGATACGTGTTGAATACAGTCGCACGGGAGCAAAAAATACACCATTGAACGTGTCCAGGGATGCACCTGCATTTATAGTTGTACAGAGAAAAACTGAGACTTATTACAAAATTCATCTTATTCAAGGGAAATTTTATAGTTTCATGTATTTCGGTTCTGTCAGAAGCGTTAAATAAATTTCACTGGAACCTTATTACATTTATCACTTTTATACTCATATAGCAGCACATGATTCTTTAGTTTGATGTCATAATGTCCCTATGAGCAATATGGCTCTTGTTTTTATGGAGAAAATTAAATCACTGTGCAAGGTTTGCCCGAAATAAACCAGAATACGTACATGTATTTACGAGGCTTACGTATAGAAAAATACACCCATGTCTTCAAAGTATTTGAAATTCGTGAATTCACAAAGTACTTAAAAATGAATTTAGGTTCATGCGAACATTCCCGAACACAGGCAATATGAAGTGTGTTTATCAGTTTATACCATATATCAACACTTTAATGAATTCATTTCTATGTTAGCTTCGGGGATTATAATACGGGTCATTAGCTTTTATGACATATAATCTTTGAAAAGGGATAAAATGGAACAAATAGTGTTTCTCCGAGTGGAACCAGTTTTCTATTTAGGGATAGCTGCTTGACATTATGGTTACAAGAATATTTATGATTTAGGTCAGAGGCAAATATTGAAAACCAGTTCGGCATAACCGGTTTTTCAACTCATGTCCCACATACCACACCATCATTTGGAAGAAGGTTTGAAATCTGCGATGAAACTCCCAATCAAAGTTAGAGGTCGGCTTACTTTGATAGGGCAGTTGTAGGATGGGGTCAATCTTTGTCCATGATGTTGGGTATGGTTAAAGGACTGGATTCATGTTGTTAGTACACTTTTAATCATCAGACAGGCCAGAGGCTTATAGATAGCCATTGCAGTTGTAATACTACTGTAACAAAGGTAACTACCGCTTTTTGATGTCAAAACGTTTTTCTCTCTGTATAATTTCCTAATTTCAACAGAATCAGACTCAGATTGGGATGTGACCTGAAAACTTCAAGAAGAAAAGGGACTGTGAGGAGAAGGGTTCATAATCTGCTTGAGTTGACAAAAACAAGATGGCTTCATTTTTTTCGAAGGAGAGGAGGAAAAGTGCCTCAGTGGAACTCAATGAAGAACCGCCAGAATTCGAGCTCATGTTCCTTGGGAAGACCGCCACTGAACGCAAGATGGGTCGCGAATGCACCTCAGAGATTGTCGGCCACCTCGTTGAACAATCGCGTGGAAAAGAGTTGAAGATCGTCCGGATGACGATTACGAGTAGAGGAGTGCGAGTGACAGAAGGCTCGGATCCGAAGAAGCAGCGAGATACCTTCATACCGATCTATTCCATCAGCTATGGTTCAGCTGACAAGCACTATCCTCGTGTCTTCTCACTGGTGACGAACTTCAGCAAGAATGACCCTAACATCGTCCAGGGTCGCAAGTCCACCATGCCCTTCTATTGTTTTGCCTTTGTGTGCCAGACTCCAGTCATTGCACGGGCGATGGTGGTTTACTTACTGCGTTCTTTTAAGACCGCGTATGAGGCGTGGCGAAGAGGGGTCAAGAGTCAAAGGTTACGGGACAAGATCAAAGCAGGTCCGGGTCATAACAGTTTCAACCGATCGCGTAGTGGAGACGAGAAGAGCATTGCCGAGACTATAGCGAAGCTTGACGAACTCACGGCGACGAATCATTTGGGTGATAAGAACTCGGACTCATCACAGACGGGTGATAAAACGATCACACCGCCTGGCGAAACAGCCTCTCGTTCGGACAAAGTGACATCATGGATGGACAAATGGCTTGGGTTGGAGTCGAACAAAGTATTCAAGAGGTTACCGAGTAACGATTCGTCATCATCGCCCTCGGCCAGCGAGATCACTACTCAGGAGAACGAGGCCTTCGCCGAACGAGAAGAAGAACACAAGGAACTCGTCGACGCTGCCGCCATGTTGAATGAAGATGTAGATATAGTGAGTGAGCTGCAAGACCCTGAAGTACAGAGCGTGTTTGAGGAAATCGCTGAATCAAGAATGGTTCAGAAGGCTAAACTCTTAGATTCACTATGAGATCTGCATGAAGTCAACTTTGGAAAAATATATGAGGAACCTACCACACAACTGCTTCATCAAAGCATCTCATTATGTGCCATTTTATTGTACATCTTTTAAGTACCGGGTAGATCATTTGTTTTGAAGACAGAGCCCCTTTTTTAATCCATTTTCATTTCGCTCCCACCAGAATTCTCTAAAACAACAAAGATCCGTTTATTATTTAGTAGATGTTTTCAAAGGAGTGGACTTAGTGCCGCCGCCCTCGTTATTTCTGAAGACGTCAACAGATGGAAAAGTCTTCTCTGAAAAGAACATGAAGAAGGAAAGTTGATGACAATGACTCTAAATCCATGCACCTGCATTTATTGTGATCTTGAGACTGGACTGGCCTGCTGGGCAACCAAGATCGTGTCTTACAGATTAAGCCTATGGTCATCATTTTCAATATTACAGCACGACATAGCCTGCTTTCCATTATGGCCAGATGGACAAAATCATTTTTTGCATATGACAAAACTCTGTAGTTCAGTAACCTTCAATATTGTCGACAGGGTAGTCTTTAATAGTTATGCCTAAATAATAAATCGATTAAAACCCAGCTAGCTTATCATTTAATATTGAAACTACTATAAGCATGATATGAGGCATTTGTTAAACGAAATAATCATAGAATTATTCAGTGCTATGTTGGGGAATACAGTACAAAACAGTATACTGTCCGTGTATGCGTATTCCAGATCATGACTTTTTACTTGTATTTAGTATTAGCTATATACTTCTAGCAAACTTGTTTGTATTTTCACTCACATTTGATTTAAAGATAGGTAATCAAAAGGAGGACTCTGTATTGCATCATGGTTACTTCAAATCAAAACAATCTATCTCGCAACACAGGAGTCATATATCTGTCTTCTTTACTTCTCTAAAATCACACATCGATCCGTCCTGATTTTTGTACGAGTACTTCCATAATCATGAAAACGTCGAATCCTTTTCATCTTCCTTTCAAATTTCTTGCACGTTCTTCCTTCCCTTTCAACCTTGTTAACTGATAAATCAATCACGTTTCTTCAATTTCATACTGCTAATTTTCACTTTTGTAAATTCGTATAGATATTATAAGAAGATTTATTGGTTCATACAATAAATATACCATGTACTACTATACGCCTGAAATGAATAGTTTTTATAGTATGTTAAAAGATTAGATCGCGATTTGTGATTTATCAGTGGTTATGATTTTGACAGTGGTTTAGCATTCGGATTACAACGCTTGCATTCTTGTCTACCTGATGCTAAACCCTCAGTGTAGGACAGAGAAAGAGAGGGAGAGAGAGAGAGAGAGGGGGGATAGAGACATATCAGAGACGGAGAAACGGTGAAAAGCATCGAAATTTAAGAGAGGAGGAACGAGAGGCAAAGAAATGCAGAGAGAGAGAGAGAGAGAGAGAGAGAGAGAGGGGGGGGAGTGAAAAGATGAACATGCAGTGATTGGTGTTGTATTCCGAATTTGGAATGTTGGGTCGCGGTGCCCTCTGGACATGCTGGAGGAAAGTGGAACGTTTTTCAGTATCTCGATCTGCATTGTTGCCATAAACATATGTATTTCTGGCTATTTTTTTTTTCTCCTTCACGGAGGAGGGTGCGATATAGGCCAGTTCCATATTTTGATTTTGTCAGTAAATCACATGGGGAAAAGAAATAAGCATGTCTGAGCTCACTTCCCATACCGACTCTCTTAGATGAGCTGGGAGTAAAGTCCGTGGAAGAAACATACATAACACGAAAAACGAGGATTAACTGATTAGAATATAACAGGACAGGCGATGAGGGGAAAAACGGTTTAAAAAAATGAAAGATGGAAGAATACAATTTTCAGGAGGCAAGTAATAGATTAGAAGATCGGGTTCCATAATATCTTCAAGTATGAAGAGAATCACGAGATGGCGCGCTATTTATAATCTGCACTATTTTTGTTGAGTACTATGAACCGCAGTAATGTTGATGATATAGTGTATACAATATCAAAGGAAAATTGTACAAACTCTAATACATTTGGGTTTGATAAAATGTGGAAGGTTTAGTACTAAAGTCAGTAAGATTGTTGGTGTTTTCTGAAATTTTTCTATTTCTTTTCTGTCACCAAAGATGTTCAGTATGTTCACAAAGTGATTCATTGCAATCGGGCTGTTAAACTCTGCAGCACAGTATCATAGAATGGAGCGGTAAATATGAATCATACTAAATTGAAAAAAAAAAAGAACAACACAAGGTCTTTTCACTTAAACACTCTAAAGCGAAAGAATTTTTCCTTTTACAGACGAAGCGTGGGTGAAGATGATTCTGATGAATGTGTCAATCCCAATTAGACGTTGTCTACTACCTTCTTCAACACCTAAGTACCTTCGAAGCTCAGCCAGTTAGTACAAGATTAAAAAAGAATGGAGCCCCTTTCATCAAAGGGATCAACGTGATTTAGAAATAGGGGAATAATGGGGAACCCTTGGCTCATTTTAATGACAGATCATTACCACTTAATCCTGCACTTATGTGCTTGCAGGATCAAGGAGAAAAGGAACTTATTGGGATGACTCTTGTTATAATTACCAGCCTTTTGTTGTTGAAGATAAAGAGGAATTAGCGAAGTTCATTCACTTTCGAACAGGGTTCATTACCAAGAAGGTTCTTCCCTAGGTAGTGAAAGCTCACCTAAACTATGTTGACCTCAAAGTTATTTCTTAGTGTCATAAAATTCCGAATGCTCATATTATTATGATGATTCTCCTTAAGAACACAAACCTGTTAAGACTATAAATAAATTATGAATATGAAAACCACATGACGAGAATATGATATTGAACAAAATAGAATGTTAACATCATATTGATGATACATCGATACTAGACACTGGGTTGTTTATTTGCCTAAACACGTCTCCTCGTCGAGAATATTGTTTTGATATTAATTACAATAAACGCCATCTACGTCCCTTGTGTAGACTTATTTTTTGTTCTTCCTCCGCGACTAAAATGGCTTGGAGGACAGAATGTCATGGGTAGAGGCAGGATGGGGGGAGGGGGGGGGGGGTGTTGTCATGCTCTCTTGTTACTCTCATGTTCTTTCTTCTTCTTTATGTATCCAAGTATTGTTTGTAGCTTTTGTTTCCGCTCACTTTTGTTAAGACACACACACACACAAAAAGAAAACAAAAATACTGAGCATCAAGTTCAAAATGGCTTCTAATAAACGAAACTTAGAAGAGAACTATAATAAAGAATCTCAGCATTGATAACAGCAGAACAAAAACTCAAAGGGGGTCGAATCTTTTCATGTACACGCAAACAAGGAACAAATTGAACTCTCTAATACAAGACAGTCATTGTACAAATCAAATAAATGATTTCATTTCATGTCAAATCAAGTTCGACGTGGCGACAATACAGTATTCAGAAACCATGGGTTTCTTTTGTATGAATTATATTCTATTGAAGGAAACTATTCACCAGTCGTGCGTATAATGCTAAATTATTATTTTTTATCCAAAACTGAGATAAGGCGCAGTTTGGTTACGCTATATGTGCATGGGTTTGACGTGTACAGAGACTGAAACGAGAAAACATGATCATGATTCAGAAGTACATCAATTAAATGTATGTTTGTATAAGCATTTAATCAGAATCATGCAAATTACGTTTTTTTTTCGTATCGAGTTGGATAATAATTTAAAACCCAATTTAGTTACGCCTTATCGTAATATGAACAGGGAACAAAATCATGCTGCTCTTTGAAAAATATTTCTTTGAATGCATAGAGAGTGCTGTAATCGTGGGGAAAAAAGACCCATATTTGTGATCCAAATAACAGCTAGCACATCATGATTTCCCATTTTCTTGTATTAGTTAAAACTACTGAGATTTATCAGATATCTTAGTGCATTCTTATTTCTCATTCTTGATAGAATACAGCCGTCATTATGACAGCTGGCGGTTTATTATGTAGTCACATTCTGATAATTTTTTTTTTTTTGAAAACATAATGTTAATACCTATTGAAAGGACGTGAGTCATACTTAATACGTGACCTGAAAAATCACCCGGATGTTTTGTTCACACTACAATACATCTACAATAGAGGGTGAGGTGGAACCATGTTGTTGAAAGTGGGTAAGTTGAAGCGTTAACCCATTCGTGACAGAGGTCCACATTTTGTGGTTTGGCCTAATATCTTTTAATGCAAAGCCCTAAAAATCATACCAAATACATGAGCAGAAATAGCATAAAATTCTACACAAACTGTGCCCATTTTGGTTGCATCAATATTCATTGTTTGATGCTGAAAATTTTTTAAAGGAAAATAAGCATTAAAATCCTTAAATTGGCAATGCGATAGAAAGTTTGAAATCACCATTTTCCCCTGCAAATTGGCAACTTTTTGACTTATCATTATAATTTCTGTCAATTTATATTCATTTCTGATACATGACGTTTTATAAATAAAATGTAGCAATAAAATAAAAATGTTGTTGTTGCCAATTTGAAGAATAAAAGCTGATCAAATTAGGCTTTAAATAATTCCTGTCACGAATGGGTTAATCAGCTCAGTTATTAAGGCCCGGATGACTATATAAACTAGGAAGTGATAATGACGTCAAAATCTAAAAAAGGGGCGTAGATTATAGGCGAAAACTTTGTTTAGGGTGAAAAAAATTACACCCCCCCCCCCTTGTGCCACATTACAGGGAATGACTCGGAAGCCAAGGCTTGCAACCGTCACTAATTAAAAAAATACACATAAAAGAAACCCGCCCACTATTAACTCCCTGTTTACTGACACTCCCGAATTCAGTTGCTTTTGTAGTCCATAAACCCAGCATGAGCCTCCGCATATGATTATATTCATTGTCACTATGTCACCTCCCAGATAAATGTGTCAAAATAATAACACAATTATGTAGTTTCCATGTTTGCAGAATACCATCAATGAAACCCAAACTCACAGTTAATGCAAGTATAATTTGTTTGTAGTATGTTGTACAAGTCTTCAATTCGAGAAAAAAGATGATTTGTTGCAATTTTTGAACGAGGGACATCTCATTGAAGAAAGCAAAATCTCCACGTGTAATTATAATCATGTAAATATGTTTAACGAGTAAGTTATTTTCAGTTAAACACCGTGGTTCTCACTTCTAATGTCTTGCAAATGGATGAAAATTTATGTGAGAGAGAAAGAGAGAGAGAGAGAGAGAGAGGGGGGGGGGGGGGGGGGGGGGGGAGAGATTCAAGGCGATAATTCGCAAAGTATTCGTTCTCTAACAGGCTGCTGTATGAACATAAAACACAGTAAACATGGTGAACCTCGAATGAAGTTAATCCGATTTCTCAGCCCTCAATGAAGTTCTGTTCATAAACTCGTGTCATAACATTCATAAAATTGATGATCTCTAGTTTGGAAAACATGTTTTTAATACATTCTGAGGTCGATTAAGAGGCAAGGAATCTTCTGAATCAAAGGAGAACCTGTCATTAAAAAGGAATGTATATTACTGATTTGAAAGTAATCCTTTCTGGCACATACTACCATGACTTCGTGCCCTTTACAAGAGAAATGAAAAAAAAAAAGTGTTGAAAGGGATTTTTTTTCATCGCAGATTGGCAATTCAGTTACATTCTCGTCCTCGTATTTACTTTCCTGCATTATGTGAAGATGGCCTTGGTCATGGCATATCCACTGTACACAATGTGTAATGCTTTGCAGTAGGCAGAACAAAACAAAACAAAAAACAAAAAAATCCCCTTAAATTTCTTTGTCAGTCTGAACCATAGAGTTACATACACACTAAACCTCCTCAATATTTTCCTTCTCTCTCTCTTTCTCTGTCTCTCTCTCTCTCTCTCTCTCTCTCTACACCACTTTCTTTCTGATGTCGATCCCTCTCCTTTTTTTCCCTCTCTCTTTCTCCTTTCCTCTCTCTCCTATCTCTCTCTCACTTTTTGTTCCCCTCTCTCCTCCCCTCTCTCTTCTTCTCTCTCTTTCTCTCCTCTCTTTTCTTTCTTTTCTCCCTTCTCCCTTTTTCTTTTTAGCTCTCTCCCCTCTCCCCCTTGAGAGCTATCACTCTATCTACGCTTGATCTATACATGAACATGATGAACAGATGAAATTAATCTCGCGCTCATTCTTTCGCTGTCTATAATTTTGTACTTTTATTCGCACTTGCTTCGCTATGTTAGTCAACTATGATACAAACATATCTAATGAAATGTGATTCGGAGAGTCAAAAGAAAAGCACACGAAAACCTTCGAATCAGTTTTCAATCATAGTTTATAAAAGAAAAATCGGTTAAGCCCATTCAGAAAACTTCTGGGTGAGAACATTCTACGAAATAAACAAATTCACTTCAAGGTTTATTAAAAACATGAGTCGCCGCCCAATGGCTGAATTGGTCATGTATACAATAAAGAGACTCATTACATATTTCAAACATTAAAAAACAGTTACATTTGTCAATACTGAAATAAGAAATATGTAATTCAAAAGGCAAGATTACTTAGGCATCGAAAATAAATAAACATAAGATAATACAAAATCAGAGAGTTGGAGCGATAAAATATAAACAACAGAAACAACGGAGGAAGTTGTAAAAGTACATGTCACGAAATACAAATTACGTACGTAAGTTTTAAAAAGTCATTATACGGATATTGGATAAAACTGATGAAATTTCCCCATTACATTTTAAAACTGATATTGTAAGTATTTGTGTTATTGCTTAAAAAGTAGTAATGTACTCATGTAAGAAAAGCTGTAATTTTGCGTTAAACATTTGCTTCAGATGTTTAATGACTATAGTCATGATAGTTTATTGTCTTATATCAAAATCGAACAAACTTTATGAATGGATAGAGTACAAATGAAATGAACATCGGTTTTCTATTCTAATTATTGATTGAGCTTGGCTTTATTACAAAATAAGGTATGGGGCTGTTGCGGAAGCGATTTGTGTTGTATTTGAATTGCTGATATCTAGGAGTATGGCGTAGATTGATGGGTAGGTTTTTCGAAGGAGGTAACCAGGCACTATATGTTGGATGTTTGGCTAATGACATTGCGAAATCCAAGCAAAGTTTTTCCCTTCTGGATTCGAGAGTAGGAATTTCGCATAATCGGCAAGCACTGGCATAGTCCGTGTATTTTGAGCCCAACATGATTTTACAGACTCTTTTTTTTAATTTGTTCTAAATTTCTGACCTGTTTTTGTGTAAGCTCACCATTAAAACCTGGGGTGCAGTATTCCATGACAGGACGAATGTAGAGTCATACTATATACCAATTTGAGATCAGATAAAGACAGCGCATATTGCTTCAGGAGCCTAAACATATACAACTTTCTGCTACATTTTTAAAAGGATTTCCGTGACATGTAGATCCCATTTCAGGTTGGATTGGACAATGATACCAAGAATTTTGACAGATTGGAATTTTAACAAAGGTGAATCATCGATATAGAAGGTTGGTACAGCTGGAGGATTTTTTAAGAATGTCACACTAGGTGAAAAACATTTCGAAGGATTCAACTTCATATGATTTTGACAGGACCACTCATCCAAATTGTACAGTGTCGTTTGTAAGTCAGAGGGATCATTTTCCTTACGACATTCCAACAAAGTAAGATCATCTACATATTTATAGCAATCGACTGGTATGTTTTCACAAGCATCGTTTATTATTATTAAAAACAGTATAGGTTCCAATTTTGTTCACTGGGGTACACCAGTTTCATTAGGTATGTATTCAGACAACGTGCTTGGTATTTAACGCACTGTTGGCAATGTTCCAAAAAATTGATAATCCATTCAATGATACATGGTCGAACATTGAGTTTGATCAATTTTCTAATTAGGCTGTTATGATCCAGCCTGTCAACAGTGGCGGCACCAAGGGGGGGGGGGGGCATGGGGGGCATTTGCCCCCCCCCCCCCCCCCACTCAGAAGCTTTGCCCCCCCCCCAGAAATTTTGAGGACTGAAAAGAAAAATTATACAGTAATCTGTAAATAAGTAGATGTTGTCATAAGCATCATATTCAAGCTGTGAAGTGCTCTAAAATACCATTTTCCGCTCTTCAAAACTTCCATTGAAAACCAAAAAGTGGTTATTTTGGCTCGCTCGCTTCACTCGCTCATCATATTTCTAAATTTCTTTTCTAAAATGCGATTAAAACCAAGAAAAGTAGCCATTTTTGGCTCGCTCGCTTGTCATATTTCAGAATATTTATTCGAAAATGCGATTAAAAAAAAAAAGCGGTTATTTTTTGTTCGCTCGCTCACCATATTTCTAAATTTCTTTTCTAAAATGCGATTAAAAGCAAGAAAAGTAGCCATTTTTGGCTCGCTCGCTTCGCTCGCTCGTCATATTTCAGAATATTTATTCCAAAATGCGATTAAAAACCAAAAAAGCAGTTATTTTGGGCTCACTCGCTCATCATATTTCTAAATTTCTTTTCTAAAATGTGATTAAAAAACAAGAAAAGTAACCATTTTTGGCTCGCTCATCATATTTCTAAATTTCTTGTATAAAATGTGATTAAAAACAAGAAAAGTAGCCATTTTTGGCTCGCTCACTTCGCTCGCTCGTCATATTTCTGAATATTTATTTGAAAATGCGATTAAAAAACAAAAAGCGGTTATTTTTTGTTCGTTCGCTTCGCTCGCTCGCAAAATTGATATAAAAATGTGTGTAAGGGGGAAAAAAAAGTAGTCCAAAAATTCAATTATCCCCCCCCCCCCCCCAATCCTCAAAGTGGATTTACGCCGGCGACTAAAACTCGCGCTTCACGCTCGATTTTTCCATACACGCAAAAAAAAAAAAATTGACTGCCCCTGCCCCCCCAACATTTTCTTTTGCCCTCCATTTGCCCCCCCCCCCCACTTTAACAATCCTGGTGCCGCCACTGCCTGTCAAAAGCATTGGTGAAGTCGATACACACAGCAGTGGAGACACTCTTGCTCTTTTCACCATGCTCATACATATTGTGAAGCAAGCTAATTCTGGGGGTTAGAATATCGACAAGTAGACAGTAGCGTAAGAACTAAAATTATAAAGAAAAGATCCGCTTGGATGTCTATATCATACAAAAATATTGCGACAAAGATTGATGACGTCAAGCTTTGGCCTTGAAATGGGTAACCTTGCGAAGTGTTACAAACCGTATCCGTGGAAACACGTTTTCGAATAATGAAGAGTTTCTAAAGGCTACCTTATCTTGTGTGTATGGTCAAGATTGCTTTGAAGTTTCAATAAAGGCGCCAAACTTCTTCCCATTTCTGTGCAAGGTTGCAAATCTTTCTAGATCAGATTCTTATCTTAAAATACTAGTATTTGCGGTTTTATTCTTCTCATCTAGTAATGAGAGAAGCTACATGCTTTAAAATGACGTCGTTTGATAATTTGTTTATCATGTTTATGTCTTTCCCTTTTAGTAGGATCAAGTAAATCTAATATCATGCAATAGATTTAATTTTGGTGACCAAAATGATGAATCAGCGGTATAGTTTTGAAGCCGTATAAACATATCCCATGACTGCCAAAAGCGTTTCTCATTAAGCCATGCACCAAGTTTAGAGTTTGCATTGTTTTTAAATTAAAATTCGACCAAAATAACAGGCTTGTGGAACATTTAACTCGCCTAAAATTCAGAATGATTATGATTAAAACTTTGCCCCCGCAGTTTACAAGATGGGAGGATCATTGGTGATCATTTATTTGCAGAAGGCGATAGTTTGCCTGCTATCAAAACAGTCAGAACTTTTGTCTGAAGACAAAAAAGTTTTCATGTATCAAGAACTATGTCATTCCCTATTGTAGTTGTAGTAGCAGTGTTCTCTTGAGTAGGTCATGTAGGTTGGGATATTATTCGTGAGTCGTGACAAACACAATGTTTGACGTGGTGTGATATTTGGGAGGTTTGGAGAACCCTCCCTTTTTGTTGCTTTTCTGTCATAACAGCTATCTACAGGGATGAAATGAATCAGAATCATTTAATCGTAATGGCAATGACATCATGTCGAACAAAATTGCATGAAATCTAGGGAGTATAAACCAAGAACACATTACAGGTAAAATAATAATCAGCATAGTCAGTGTTAATGTTGAGTATTAAGCCATCGTATACCTACTGACATAAAAACACCGTATGAAGCTTCGGTGTATATGCCAGGTTGATGAATGAGAAAAAAAGATAAAAAAACAAATATAGCTGGCGTAAATCTAATTAAAATAGTTTATCACAACTGACTGAATAAATCGCGCAAAAGAACTGATTGGACTTAAGAAAAAAAAGCACCCATTGCAACTTGAAAGTATTCAGTAAGATAAGAAAATACATACATATTTTTTTTTACTTCAAGAGATCTAGATTAAGTGGGTTTTTTGCGGTAGGGGTTCTACAGTAAATTTGTATTTTAGGAAAACATATTTAAACGAAAATAACTGTAATTGTAAAAGACTGCCCCGAACCGTCTTGAATCCTTATTTTGTTTTTTAAGAATGAATGAAATGTAGCATGTGATAATGATCATGCATTAATTTGATTCGACCTTTATATCATTATCACAGTCATGTTTTTATTTTCATTTCTAGTATAGTATCACATAATATTGCGAATCTAATGGAGAAATCATTTTGAAAAATAGGTCACATTTACTTGCTTATATCTATTTTTTTTTCTTTTGACTGCCCACCTTGACCGTGTTCTCATAGAGACGATCAGTATGACAACCAAAAAGGTGACAAAGGTCAAGCTTTGTCATGACACCCGCCATTATCATTCAAAAGAAATCATCGATTTGTGTATGCGGTTAAGAGTGAATGACAACAAGGTTGAATTGTATGGTCGAACTCGACTGATGAGATAGATACAGATCTCCCTTAATGACCATAACAATAAGACACAATTCCCTCTGTAATCATCGTTGCAAATAACAGAAGTTCTGGTATTTGATAAAATACACCTGTACATGTATGCAGTAGCCTACCGACTTTTATGTCTTAATTATGGCGCAAGGCAATACCCACATGTTAGAGCTGAGTACTTACTCTTAACATGATGAAAATTTACAAATGCTATGATATTTATATGTCCTTTTGTCAAAGAACGACAGGATGTCTATTCAAATGAATTGAAAGGGACCTATAGGTTTATCGATTGATTTGTATTGAACGATTGCGGTGAATGTCATAATCAACCCCAATGCTTTAGAAACGGAGCTCTGAGAAAGTGGGTTCGGGTTTGGGTTATTAGCTTGAGCGGGGAGATAGTGTATGCTATTATCATTTGTAACACTGGAAAGAATCTTAAAATTAATTAAGGATGAAAAAAATTATAAATAGTTTATAAACTTTTACCATTCTTAGGCCCATTTTTGTTTAATATTCCCGAATTAAAAACGGTAAAGAGAGGAAGTTTAGGGAATTAACCCATGAAATGGAATGTTCAGAAAAGTTTTCACTTCTCCACTCATACCATACATTGATGATATACAAAAACTGCCACTTGACATGCTTGACCTTTTGTATCCTCCTTTTTATACGTTCACGGTATGAAAAGAAAATTAATTTTATGCAGCATCGTGAGACGCGAATTTGTCTCCAAGTGGAAATATTTTTATTTTAGAACAAAAATAAATGATTATGAACCTTATCACTATATGCATTCATTTTCATGCAAGGTGTCATTAATTTTTCGTTGCTAAGACAACCAAAACAGCTGTTTTATTTGTTGCATTTTTATGATGGTTTTGCCCACCAGCACTAGCAACGTCGCTACGCTAACACTTTTAGAGACAAGAAAATCGATTGATGATAGATTATGACAGAAAATGAATGTCATTTTTCATTTGCTCGTGCATCGCACGACAGAGATATAAAAAAATTCTCTATAGTCATGCATGGGAACATCACCTGTGATCAAAACACACCTAACGATAGAGATAGATGGAATGTCAGAATATTCACGATGTTCACTTAAAAGAGTATCACGATACTAGTATAAACGATATAATTTAACTATAATTTAATATTTTCTCATTCGTGATTCGTGTACTCCCTTGTCTTCATCAGTTCATGTTCACTAAATGTGAATGAAATACAAATACAATTAATCATGTTATTGTTATCATGATATTGAACTTTGATATTAATGTCAATAAATATAACAATGCAATGAAGAGGTTGCAGATCAAAGGGGCTTCCAATTCCAACTTTTCCTACTTTTTTCCATTGCACATCGATTTCACTACTTCCCTGAAATCATATCAGATTTTTTTTTTAAATCTAGGTCGTTGTCATGCCAGCATAGCCGACATGGTGTTATCATACCCTTGACACTCCTTGGTTCGATCTATGAATGACAATACATCGTACAAACAATGGGTAACATTTCATCACTCAATAGAAAACCCAGTATCCACTGGAATCAGACGGCGAACACGTATTGACACGGGTTGCCGATCTGAAGATGCATAGTTACAACTTACCGATCCGGCTGAATATCAACGTGAGTAAGGAATTTGGATGATACTGAATTTAAAAATATATAACATCTCTTGGAACATTATGGACCCTTTTAATGGAGTCACCGGGCTTTCGAGCCCTTTTTGCGAACTTAAGGATCAGCTTAGTGGGTAGGTTTGCAGCTCGGCAACAATTTACCCCCGTAGCGAACCTTTTTGCTTTCACTAGGCACCTTGCCATACCTCCTGCATGCATACTATACCAGTCTGTTCTTTTTGGCGTGCCTCCACTTTGCATTTAATCATTCACTGACAATGGACCTATCGAGGCGTCCGGTGTGCTCCCTTTAGAAATCAAACGCCAGCGCAGAGCCCCGAGGGTATTGTGTGTGTTAACTTGTTCAATACAGAAAACTAACTCCCGCACACTCTCTCACACACAAATTGATTACCATTCGGAACAAAAGCTATAGTTCTTTTTATTCGGGGACATTTCTCTTGTGGGATACGGATGGTATACTGGAGATGCGATGATCTAGTGACTGGAATTCCCTGGTATTTCCAATATTTTTCGTCACACAACCCGTAGAAAACAAGGATTATTACTTCTGTGAAGTTCTTGGAACTCGTTCTGTGGTGCAATATGGCAAAGGCGTTCTGGAAGCGAAGGAGTCAGAGTTTCGAACCGGTGTCACCCCAGACAAGGTACACAGTAACTTACCTAGGCCACGAGGAGATGCGAGGGAAAGTAGGCTTGGATAATACTCTCAAACCAGTCGATGACTTGTACAGGCAATTCAAATCGCACAAATCTAAAACTGTGAGTAAGATGGAGATAGAAATAATGAATAATGGCATCAAAGTTGAACCCCTTGATGCCGGAGTAAGAACGATGTTCGCTAATTCACCTTATTTTATCGCCGAGGGGCCATTCGGCAGTGTTTTCTTTCCCATCAACAAGCTGTCGTTTGGGGCAGCTGACCCTTACCACAACAAGATCTTCTGCTTTGTTTCAAGAAACGAGAATCCTGCCAATGATCATTATTGGGATTGCCATGCTGTCTTCTGCGAATCCTCAGCCATGGCAAAGAACTTGACACTGTACTTGGTGAAGGCGTTTCAGAGGATCTCAACATCCAAAGACGACCCGCTCGGGGCTGCCCAGAAGAGCAAGAGGCCCACAACGGTGCATATTCTACGAGAAAGAGGTACGTCTGAGCACCAAGCTCACGCTAGGAGGAAGAAAAGACCTCCTGTTTCTACGGTTAGTGTTACACTTAACCTTGATAACAAAACAGACTATGTAGAGAGTGACTGTCCTAACAGTAATAGAGCAGTGGCTGATATCATTGCTCAACGTGCACAGAGGGACCTTGCTGGTAATAGTGATGTGTCGAATGGGAATAGTGTGTCTAAAGGAGTTGGCACGAGTAGTTCCGACAAGGAGAATGATCTTATGGAAGGTATTACGAGCGATGACGACATGACACGAAGCACCAGTCCTCGAGAGGTCGAGGTAACCATAGCCTTCAATCCGGACTTAAATTCTCCTCCCGAGTCTCCTCGTAAGTCTACGTCACCCCGAGGAGGTCGTATCAGCAGCAGTGAAGAGGATGATGTCGCATTTAGGCTCGACCCTCGTTCAGGAGAGACGTCACCTCGGGACATGATCACGACTATGAGCCCCCCTGACACACCGGGCTATCTATCAAAAGAACAGAAATCGCCTTCCCCTACGCTCACGAACACTCCAACTAAACCCCCTTCCCCTAGGCAGCAAGTAAATACTTCCATTTCTTCTCCGACAAATAAGACCAAAGCACCATCGCCTCCTGCTCAGACAGCGGTTAATCCTGGCAACATCTCGCCAAGAGGACAGGACAGTCCTAGCGATGTTAATTTAAGGAGGAAATCCCCATCTCCGTCTTCTCCTCCTAAATCCCTCGATACTCCACCTGGCTCTCCGAGGAAGTCGAACAACGCTCCTGGTGTTGGTGTAGGGCAACAATCAGCAACCACCAACTCCCCCTCTTCACTAAAGAAATCACCTGAATCTCTTCCTGGATCTCCAAGCAAAACCCCGTCACCAGTGACGTCGACATCGCCTGTCAAACCCAGTCCTCCTCAAAAGGAAGAAGAAACCTCGGGAGTTGTACTGAGGAGACGATCACCTCAGTCAACCCTGAACTCGGCAACGTCGGGTCCAAGCGCGGACGATTCCGGCGCTGTCCAGAAAAAGTCGAAAAAGGAGAGAAAATCGGTGAGATTTGCAGTAGGACCTGAGCTTATAAGCTGAGCTTACGGAAATCATGTGGTCATGAGGTCGTTCACGGAAAGATTAAGTGCCAGCCCCTAAAAGTTTGAGGGTGTTCCTTGAACTCTGGATAATTCTATCATTTTTCTACTACTTGACGTCCTGAAATGAAATGGATTGTGCCATGGAGATTTGAAATTGAAACCGTGCTTCAAAATCATTGTGTATTATGTAAAAATATTGCGGATATCATAAAATCGACATGATAGATATTGTATCGATCGTGACATAAATTTGAGAATACAATTATTTGAAAACAGACTGTGCCGTGTTTCTAAATGTTTCCAGTTTTTATCTGGGAAAAAATTGACTTAGTGTGTATGATTGATTGTTTGAAAAATACAAAATATTTTTTTTATAGGACGAAGTATGAGGTAACAATGTCAAAAATTTATGCTCGAATAATTATGTTTGTATACTACATTCAAGAAGCAATATATTCACCGTAAATGAATGATAAACTGTTCTGCATGCGTATTTGATAGACAAGTCCCGATTTTGAAAACATTGAGCACATGACGTAATTATTGACACTGTTTTTCAAAGGTGATTACTTTTTTCAAAATTGTACCTTAGACACAATGATGTCAATGAAGAGTAAACATTCCTGTGTATTTTTAGATACCCTGTTTACACATGTATGACGATGAGGATAATGGCTTGATTTTTTTTTTCAATTTTTTAGCACTTTTGTTTTTTGGAGGAGGGGAGGATGTTATTTCGTCTATGAATACCTTAAAATAATCAGAGTTAAGCCGGCCGCACACTATACGATCTGTCTGCGATCCGATTTTGGAAAAAAATATTACAGCATTTGACATGAACATTCAAACATGTGAAATCTTAGTGATCAAAGTTCGAATAGTCGTATTAATACTAAAATCGAAATTAAGGGCGACTGCGAGCCTTCCTGTAGGAGTAAAAGCGAACTCAATTCCGAATCGTAGCAATCTTGCAATCGACTACGATTTGAACCCGATTTGTCCTTTACTCCCATCACAAGTCAACCAAAATTTCGATTTTAGTATTCCTGCCATTATTCTGAAATTCAAATAAGATCATTCTGCCAGTTTTAATCTTTCATATTTAATGTTAAATGCAGTTTGTTTGAAAATCGGGTCGCAGTCGGATTGTATAGTGTGCGGTGGGCTTCTGTTTATCATTTCCATTTTAACGAAGCGTACAAGAAAGGGATAATTAAGAGCAAAGAAATTCATTTTCAGTCTATTATTGGAAATGTTTCCTAAGAGGTATCCGCATATATCAAGTATAACCTTTCATTTCACGAAATTCCGTACTTCGTGTTCCTAATTAGTACTGAAATGCGTGGATTTAATGGTATAATGAGCAGGCGATGATATTCGATCATAAGGCATAGGCGGTACATAATTTATGGTAAGCATCTCATATTTTGATATGGTGTCTAGAACTTGTGATAGGTGCTTGAATTACTGAAACTCGCTTGTTTCAGACAAAGTGCTTAGACATTTCACTATAATTCTGAATATTACGTTTATGACTTTAACGAGCAGTTTACTCTGAGGACGTTTTCATTAACGCTGTATATTTCATTAGGATTCTAGTCCCAATATCGTACGCTCTTAAACGTTGTGTTTATTTTTCGACTTTTTCGCAAAATAATGGTAAAAACTAAGTCAGTTATTTTTAAAGTTAGTCAATATCCTGTTTGATGATCATGCCAGCATTCTTACTGAGCTCAAACATTATGCATTGATCTACACTAGTAGTCAATATTGCACTAGGAGTAGAGTCGGTCATAATTGCATGCATATTATATGCGTAATCTTAACGCCTTGGTTGCCCACAGCGACACGAACGGTTTTTCAAGTCTTTGATATAATGCTTGATATAGTAAGACATTCCTTTTAGATCATTTAGAAGAATAGAAGATAGCATTTATTGGAGTATGTGGACAGTGAAAATTAAATATTACTGTGTTCTACCATGTCTATGTAACATTTTTTTTAAAAAGGCATCGGAGAACGCATGGTGCATCCCTAATAAAGAACAGACGTTAATAATGTGAACATGAAACCTATTACTCTTTTTATTAGCGTCACATGCAGCTAATTCGAATTGTGTTTTTTATAAGGGATCCATGGAGTTGCCTTGATGTGTCGCTGCTAAATTTTGTGTATTGACAAACTAATAGATATAGTCCGATGGTTGCTGAATGATAGGCCTACAATCCAATTACAATTATGCCTTTATGCTAACATAATTATGTACTGTACCGAGTTATACTAGGTTAATATGCCAAAGTTACACATGTAAGTTAGTGAAAGATCCATTTTTGTGGACTTTATCGTTATGTAATATACATTTGTAAGATGCGTCTATATATACACACAAAAGGAAGTGTATCTTATAACTAGATATATATGTATTTTTAATTAATATTTTAAAGTGAATTTTGGAATAAAGCAGTCATAAAGATGGAACTATTTGATTTGTGTAGCTATGGATATTTTGTTATCACGACGTGTACCAAGAAAACACATACCGTAATAAGGAAGCTTAATTCAGTTCCTCGCCTTTCGACTTTGTTTGCTTAGGTATTTCTGGGAGAGGTGAACAAATAATTTGTTAACTTTCAATTCCTTTTCATGTTAGGAAGAATTATAGTAGAAAGATTCCTTGAAAAGAACTACTTTCATATGCCATCATGTTCGCAATATGACGAAAATAGCTGAAGAGTCTGGACCGAACATTTATGCCAATTGGGGTGTGGTCCCATATACTCATTTCTGTGTGCAGTGCATGTGTCTTTCTTTTGAAAAGTGAATCAGTTTCTTATTACTTTGATGATTCCAAAATGTCACACTTGACACCTGTTCTTACCTTCACTTTGCTTTTTCCAGTTGCTTGGAAATAGGTTATCCCACACTGCATATCTGCTTGATCGAAACTCATGTTTATCTTTAACCCATTCGTGACAGGAATTATTTAAAGCCTAATTTGATCAGCTTTTATTCTTTAAATTGGCAACACCAACATTTTTATTTTATTGCTACATTTTTCTTATAACACGTCATGTATCTGAAATGAATATAAATTGACAGAAATTATGATGAGAAGTCAAAAAGTTGCCAATTTGCAGGGGATAACGGTGATTTTAAACTTTCTATCACATTGCCAATTTAAGGATTTTAATGCTTATTTTCCTTTAAAAAATCTTCAGCATCAAACAACGAATATTGACGCAACCAAAATGGGCACAGTTTGCGTAGAATTTTTTTACTCTTTCTGCTCATGTATTTGGTATGATTTTTAGGACTTTGCATCAAAAGTTAGTGGGTCAAACCACAAAATGTAGACCTCTGTCACGAATGGGTTAAATGCTGCTCATTCTTTAGTTTCTGCTATATCAGTCAAGTTTTGGGCAAGTTCCGGCATGTCTGGGGGTATCAACTATCATTTAAATACAATGGTGGACATATCTAATAATCAGTATCTGTTTTGAGGAGGTCTATTTATGGTGTGGATTTATTCATGTGTCAGAAGCTGATGAGACTTCCTCAATACATTTATCATGTTGCTTTCACTAATTTTCTCAAAGCAATCGATCATTGCCTAGACTTTGGACGCATGCTTCGATCTTTGCCCCATACGTACATAGACACGCTATCTATCAAAGACATGACTAGCCTACTAGACACGATATCTAATGTATGGGATTGGGAAGAAATATATCAGGAAATGATATTACAGTACATTATTTTGCGTTTCAAACGCTTTTTTTAATTGCTTATACATGAGGAATTCACAGAGAAACGAAGCAGCATTCATTACAGACGGATGCCTAGCAGACATAGTCTATTTTCAGTGAATTCCATGTCCCCAACTCATTGACATGTACATCAGGTGCTACCAAAAAAAAGGTTGGGTTAGCAGACAACTATGTATACCCTGACACACTTGGGCGTTTTGTTTATCGTTCACAGGTTTGCCTTGTCATCCTAACAATACACATCAATCGTAGTTAGTTCCCTTTGTGAAGAAGAAGGCCCTGAAACAGAACCGCAGAAAAGAGGAACATAGTCTCCTTTTTATTTACTTCAGTTATTTTCTTCAGACAGAGAAAGAAATCGATGGAGCGTCTTTCTGTACCCCTCTTGTCAACAAAGTATTGATAGAAGCCCTTACGATATGATGCTACCAAAGTTTATCCAACAACATTGTGCAGTAAATATCAACATGATTATTAACTATTATAGCTCTTCACCCAGCAGCCTATTTTTTTCAAATAGATCATTTAGGCGCTATGTGAAATGTGAATGTGATGGAGTTATAACAACGAAGCATGCCTGTGCCGTAATGGAAGTCGTAGAGAACATGAATTTGATCATGTTGATTCAGAAGTATTACTTAATTGCATTAAATTATTGATCAGAAATCTCGAAGAGTTGCTACTGCTACAGAGTATAACACCAAAGCAATCCGCCCTGCAGGTTATTATTATTATTTTGTTAAAAATATATCTCGGGGGCAAATTTCTAGTTAAAAGCTCAAAGCTACAAGCCTGTTTCCAGTTCGATTGCCCACTTTAATTTGTATTGTGTAATACATTTGATGCGATGAAAAACACTACTAGAGTTTCGTATCAAAGCACATAAGTCATAAACAAGTTAATGGGTATAGATTTGCATAAGTTGTCTTGTGCTGCATAATGCCCAGCCATTTAGACTTATGCCAATTACGAAAACTGCCCATAGTCTTTTTTTTCCGGCAAAACAAAGCTGATAATATCTAATTAACACTTCGGATAACTAATCAACCAAAACACTTTAACTGAAATGACTATTCTATAGGTTCAAAGAATTTCTAGCCGACTATTAATCAATATTTCTCGTTACGTTGGAAATGAAGCGCAAAGTTTTATGTCCCTGTATGCTCGCATCATCCACGGTAAGTTGACCTTGGACAAACATTCGTGGTCATAAAACACATATGTAAATAACAAACTCACGAATGTGCCTTCGGGTATCATACTGCGGTAATCATTATGATCATTGGACCTAAGCCACGTAAGCTGCACCCATGCGCCCCTTCCTTCCTATATACCCCCTCTCATTTTCCCTCATAACAGTGTTATATTTGGTGACATGTAAGTTCTTTGCGAACATCGTTCCATTCCCCGTTGCTTAATTCGTTTCTCAATGCGTTTTAAGTGTCCTTTTGTGGTATATCAGGGTATCGTGAAGTATAATCAAGTGCCCATATAGCCCCATCTATTTCGTCTTCCCTAATGGGTACAAGGTTATTGATGGAAGAAGACTAAAAAGTCATCGTACTCCGAAACATGGTGCAACATTGAAATTTCTTCAGCATTGTAGTTCTTTGTAGACCATTATGTAGTCTAAGGACTAAAGAGAAAGAGAGAGAGAGAGAAAAGATTTTGAGAAATGAGTAGATTTTAGAGAGGCGTGGGGAGACAGAGAGAGCTATAGAATGAATATATAGAATCTTAGGGAGAGAGAGAGAGAGAAAGAGAACTAAAAAGAATGAATACATAGAGCATTAAAGAGAGAGGGTTGGGGGGGGGGGAGAGAGAGAGAGGGAGAGAGAATATGTATGCAGTCTGTGACAGAAGATGGGAATAAACATCATAAAGGAAAAAGATTTTTTTTTTCCTTTAAAAAAAGAGCACTTGAAAGACGTAGAGGAAAAACAAACGATTCAAATGAATTTTAGTGATTCTATTTTCATAATGAACATGAGCTGGAAAGAAATGGTGAAATCTAATTTTATTTGAAAGCCCACATTTTAGATTTGATGAAAGTAAACATTGTGTTTGTGTTTTCCTACAAACAAGCTTACATATACCATTACATGTACCATTGCACAAGGTAATTGGAATATCCTTTCAACAAGAATGCAATGAACTTTATTCACACTCCTTTGTTTTATTGTTTTAGAGCCCAGCGGCGTCATAAGATTGCGGCATTGAATCATGTTTTTGCAATATACATGATATACTAGTATGGAAGTGAACCATATCGTGTTAGCATTTGTACATGCCCCCCCCCCGTCCCTCTTGCTTCCTTTCGCTGACATTCATTATACACATGACATGCATGATGCATGGCATCATTTACCTGTTTACCATAATTTGTTTCATAGTTTTGCTTTTTTACAGTCTTTTAATCAAAAGTTTTTAAAAAGTCAAGCTCATTATACTTTCTTGGATACAAACTATAGTCAAAACACATCGAGTCGAAACCATTTTTCATGGTCATATAATTAGTAATAGTGATATCCTGATCTTTCATAACGCCTAATACATCTCTGATGTCTGTACGCTTTAGAAATATTATTACCCTGGTCATCGCATTCATGCTTGCTCGCACACAATGTATGCACCTTCCCCACTCCCTAGGGAGCATTCCAGCCAGGCGCCTTTTGCAGGCGCTCACAATGCTAAACAAATCACAATGAATTTCACATCCTACCGGGCATCCACTTAACACTTGTGTGGAGAGTGGCAACTGTGGATTCATATCTTACCAAAGGACATTAGCACTGCGGCAAGAGTCGAACTCGGACACGAGATCCACAGCCTGGTGACTTATCTGTTAGCTAGACCACGACACCTCTCTCTTTATGCATGAATGTTGCAAAATAGTGGTCCTCAGGATAGACAACATGTCTACAAACATATAGGTCTGTAAAATCAATGAATATTGTTTTCGAAGCATATAACAAAAGTGATGTTTTTATTATTTTTTACACTTTGAAAAATACAATTTATAACTCTGGAATGAACATGAATTATAGAAATATTTGCAAGGGATAGATATTACCCCACACCAAAGAGAAAAACGGGAGTCCAAAAGTGCAGATTGGTCTAGCAGGCGGAATGGCTCAGTGGTCATGGTGGTATAGAAATAGTCTCGTAACCTGGGGTTTCTGGTTCGAAACAACGTTGACGCGTTAGTGCCCTTTACAGGCAGCACTGCTCATTATTAAGTCGCTCGGAGAGCATTTTCAAGCCATCGGTCCCTTGATCGTGTGCTTACAAGCCTGATCTTTTTCTTTTTTTTTTGTCAGCAGTCAAGTAAATTAAACCGTCAGTCATTAACATAATTTCATTTTAAACATGTGACGTCAAAGAACACTTTTCAATGTGTCTTGTACAAACAAAGTTCTGGTCTTGTAATTCCTTTCGATTATCATGTAAAACTGATGTTTAAATGAAAAATAATGTGCCAAAACAACAAAACGTGGATTTTTCTTTTCAAAATTGGGTTAACAGGCTGGTAGTCCTTCACGGAAGAGCAGAGAAGTAGATAATGTTGAAGGTTATATCAGACCCCATAATGGGATGCGCTTGGCGCGTAACAGCAAAACAAATTTGACGTCTCCTTGTACCGTCTGACAGAGTCAATATTATCTCTCGCGAGAGGAACAAATGAAAAACACACAACGTCGACAAGGGAAAGCACGATAGCAAAAAGCCTGACATGACATGAAAAACAGAACAGGATTAGAATACGAGTTAGAAATCCGTTGTTTGTAGATCGAAATGGAGATGATGGTATATAGACGTTAGTATATATTTCTTTGTTTAGTGTTGAAGGAAGGGCATGTGGGATTGATTGGTATTACCATGGGATGACCTAGCAACTTGTCATGGTATTATGATCAGTTTTAACAGCTTGAGCATACATACAATCAGTAGGAACTGATCCAAGGTGTAAACCCACCCCTCCCGGTATGTTTGTACTGTATGGTAGAAGAAAAGGGCTATAGCATATACTCGCCAGACTTGGAAGGCGAGAGAGAGAGAGAGAGAGAGAGAGAGAGAGAGAGAAGGGGACGGGACCAAAGAGCTGGAATAAATTATTTACATCTTCATTATTAACATCTCCAGCTTAAATATCTTTTATGGCGTCTTTTGGAGGATCCCTACCAAGCTTCTTGTGGAGGTAAGTTCTCCGAAAGCCCACAATTTGATCATGTGTGTTATACACACACTGAAAACGCTGGTCGAAAGGGGGCAAATAATGGTGATTTCAATATCCAATATTTACCATATTACCTAACAACATGCCTTTAGTGGTAGGGACAGACAACGAGTGCTAAGGGTAATAGAATAAACATTAGAGAGGGGGAAAATAGAATGGGTTAAAGAAAGGGCAGGAGAGGTGAGAAAGCTTTAGAGGGAACTTATTTTCCAAATACTACGATCCCTAATCTTTTAAGCAAATATAAAAAATCAGTCCACAGGGTGTGGTATACTATTTTATTTGCTTGATTGTGTTCGATATCTTATGATAATTTGAATTCCTGTCTTAGGTGTCCTAGCTGCATACAAGGGCCACGTCACTCCTCTCACATAGAGTGATGGAGTAAAAGAAAAATACATAAAGAACGCAACTAAGAGTGGAAAGCAGCAAAAAGAAAGAAGATGCAGGCTTCAATAGAATAGTGATTCTACCTGATTTTATTCACTGAAATTAATAGGAAATCAAGAGTAATATATATTTCTTTTGTCAAATGTATCCTTTGAAAAAAGAGACCAAATTCAACATTTCTGTTCGCCAATTTCATATTAAATGCCATACGTTAAATTTTATATTATAAAGTGATCGTTTATAGGCTGTTCATTAACTTTTTTCCCCCTCTAGGTAAAATTGTTTTCTCATCAACTTACACAAATTTCGTCAAACTATGTTTAATGTAAGTTTGGTAGAGGTATGAATCCTACTTAGCAGTGCTTAGTGAAGACTGATCAAGCGACTCTTGTCTGCGACCAGATTACAACGTGTTTCAGTAGTCGCCCAACCTTAGATCTAAAGTGTTCTTTTTCATTGACAAACATTTAATCCCCAGTTAATGACGCGAAATCCGTCTTCACTAAATTTCCCAAGGTGAGAAGGATTAGGATTTCTTTTACTGGCACTTGCATCAATATGAATGGATCGTGTAAAATATTATAACTGAGTCAGCCAACTAAGGCATGAACAACTGAAAAAAAAAAAGATCAAAAGACGCTAAACATGCTCAAGGGATGAGTTTCTGTTAGTTATTCAAACACCTTTACAGATCAGGTGGAACATTTGACATGTCTGATATGGAATGAATAACAAGACAATTACCTGATAACAACTAGTGTTTCATTTTCATCCAAAAAATTTATGAATAATATGATCATTTTAAAATTATAATTGCTCCGGAAGATGCTGAGTGTTTTTATTTTTAAGTTCGAGGTTGGAATCCTTGGTGCAGCATTAATGACGTCTGGCAAGACATTAATGTACATTTGCTACATTCGACCCACGTGAGGTAAATGGCTAGCTGGCAGGAATTAATTCCTTGAAATGCTTGAGCGCTGTAATGACAGCTTGGCTAAAGCCGGGGTAATAATATCCGAAGTCCTTTGGAAGCGCATAGAGACGTTGGAGATCATAATGGTGATAGGAGCTATATACACTATGAACGAGGCGGACAAAGAAAGCGGACGAAATAAACAACCTCTCATTCTACCCTTCACAATGGTTCTGGTAGTCAAAAGAACATCCCTTCACAGCTATTATGTTTAATCATGTAGTTCCAGGTGAATATGCATGTGACACCTGTTCCACATATTTTAGACAATAGCAGTGAAGGGATGTTCTTTTGACTACCAGAACCATTGGGAAGGGTAGAATGAGGGTTTGTTTATTTTGTCCACTTTCTTTGTCCGTCATGTTCATAGTGATAAGAACGCATTATTATATTTATCAGATTATCATAATGTGAATATCCTCCTCTCAGACATGCACTCAAGCTTGATTGCACGTAATGTAAACCTTCGCTCGTTGTTAAGGAGATGACCTTGGGACCAAGTTCATTCATATTGATCTTATCCGAAACCGTGCATTGATTGTTGTACTCACCTCGAAATTAATTAAGAAATCGGTCATATCGTTATCAGCAACCTGTTTCATCACTAGAATCCAATGCACAGTGTAGAGAGAAAGAGAGAGAGAGAGAGAGAGATGGAGAGAGAGAGAGAGAGAGAGAGAGAGAGATGGAGAGAGAGAGAGAGAGATTGATAACACAGTGAAGAGCTTTATGCATTCTATCTACAAATGATCTACATGTATATTCTTTTATCTATTTTCTTTTCAGGAGCGCCATCGCATAGCTGCCAAAGGAGCTTGCAGTCATAAATACATCTGACAGTACTAGAGGATTGACGTTTTTCTTTAAGATTCACAACAAGCAGGAAAAAAAAAGAGAAAAAAATGTAACCCATGCAAAAAAAAAAAAAAAGCTTTATATTCAATGGCGTGCACTGTATGTGAAATTCACCTAATACTGGGTAGTATTCAACCCAGTATACATAAACATTACCTGTTTAGCCAATGTTGGATAAAATTCAACACAACAAACACGTACGTTACCCTTTTTTTTTTTTACCCCATATCAGATGAAATTGTATCAAACCTATTTCGGAGTGATGTTACGAAAGGCAAAGGCATGGATCTAGTGACCTTAGATATCTATCCCCCTTCTCTTCTTTCCTTATAATCTGCATTGATTAGATTTCCTATGTCCTACGTTAATCTAAATCTCTTTGATTACATTATCTCTCATCATCACTCCCTCTTCGGTGTTCTCTCTCTCTCTCTCTCTCTCTCTCTCTCTCTTTCTCTCTCCCATGCCTTTCTTAAAGGAGAATGCAACCCAGATATCGGTGTGCTTCCAGTGAATGAAGAAGAACAAGAAGAGTAAACAGTGAAAGTTTGAGGAAAATCAGACAATCTGTTCCAAAGTTATGAACTTTGAAAGTTTGAGTAAATCCTTATCATGGGGATTCTTGAATTGGCAACTTTGCCAGCATCTCTGATGTCATCGTGCACAACTCTACATTCATTTTGTACACATAATTTAATATTTTCTTCATTTTTAAGAAAAATGAAAATTCTTTTGAATTATTGTTTGTGTATAACGTACATGGCTATCAATTCTGAAAGCACTTTGGGAAGAAGTATGTTGATTCCTGACTTGAAATTTCATATAAATCAATTTAAAAAAATGTACAAAATGAATTGAGAGTTGTCCACGATGACATCACAGATGCTGGCAACGTTGTCAACTCAAGGATCCCCATAATAGGGATTTACGGAAACTTTGAAAATTCATAACTCTGGAGCAGATTGTCCGATTTCGCTCAAACTTTCACCGTTTACTCTTCTTGGTCATCTTTATTCACTAAGAGCACACTGATGCCTGGGTTGCATTCTCCTTTAAATTTGTATTCATGACTTCACAACAGACCAGCCATTGAGTTACCACGTGCGAGTTACAAACCCTCCATGTAAATTCCTGAAGGAGAATAAAGAGCCTAAGGAATTTATAGTAATCCTAAATATATTTACTTCTTGGGAATAAAAAGGGAGTAACCAGTACGTTTACTCGAAACAAGGATGATTAAACAAGAAACTCAAATCATCTTTAAGTTCAACATTTGAAATGGGCCACGCTTCTGATAAATATGGTGAAGCACCATTAGAAAGAGAGGGATTTTGGTGGAATCTTAGTGCGGATTAGACATGTAAATCGCAATTGTCGTCCACTAGTGTTTTCAGCTGTCTTCAGAGTTCTGTAGCGTCTTCGTGCTCTCCACAATCGATTGGAATTCCTTCTATCAAAGACTAGTGATAGTTACAACAAAGGAAACAACCTCAGATGCTTCAACGCTCCAAGAAAATACCCTTCTCCTTTTATTTCATCTATTCGCCCCTATCTCCTCTTTCTGTATTGTCTTTAAAAGAAGAAAAGTGAGAGGGAAGGGTCATACCATCATGTTCTGGGACTATGCACTCTTTGATAAAGGATTACACTGCTTATCAACTACAGGGCAGCGTCAAAAACCTTACAAATTGTAAGAAGAGTGTATTATCTTCATTTTCATGTCTGTATAATATGTCAACCACAAGGACTCAATACCTCGGCGCTCAAAAAATGAGGGGAAAAAACAAAGAAATAGAGTGCGTGAGATTGAAATGGAATCTTACGTTACATTACGAATTGAAAAATGATAGCACTCCCATTTTCTCCCCTTTTATAAGAATAAAGGTGAAAGAGTCCGTCCCCCTTTTATTTTGAGGGGGGGGGGGTCGTTTGAAATTATGGAAAGCATAGCATATGCCTGTTTCCTTCAAAACGGCTCAGGAAAATCTTACATTAAAGACTTAACTTGTGTGAATAGAAACTACTTTGTTTTATAGATTCAATTCGACAGGCGTTAAAAATGACGTCACTTTCTTTTGACTGAATGTCCTCTGTTTGGATGATATTATAAAAGGAAAGAAAATGATAGTATGTTAAAGATTTGAGCTTTATACTATTAAATCTGTAGTGATAATGTTTTCAAATTGTATCCGTCCTATTACTGATTGATTGATTTAAAAAATGTATGTATGTATTCATTCATTTATTCATTATTTCAAATATCTATTCAGTTTAGTTTTGGGAATTAAAAACCTGATCTTCCACGTACAGAGCCCTGATAACATGCAGTGAAGCTCAGATCACATCAACTTAAACTTTAGGAAATAATCATAGTATCAGTTAATTTTGGTCAACTATTCCCACACGACACAACCTAGCATGTGATTTGATCATTCAGAAGCAGAAGTATAACTTGGCACAATTTTAAATCACCTTGTTTAATATACGTGCATTCGGTCAAAGTCGCTCAGCCTCAAGGACTAATCTATTGTGTGTGAGTTTCTCCTTTGTAACTGGTTTTGGACTGATTTAATTTGTGGTATTTACCAGGGTGACGAAACCACTGACTCAATGAAGAGCGTTGAAAATAATACAATGTCCATGAATGAGAAGAATATAATCATTTTGAGCATTTACCTTTTGCATACCGAAAATATATTCTTATGGTTTTTTTTTTGCGTTTGATATCATTGGATATAATTACTGCATTAAACTGTATTATGTCACTTGATTTATATGCTTCTGTTTTGTATTGTATTATTGATCTTACGTGAAATGAATGGACGTGGGGAAAAAGATAAAATAAAATCAGATTGAAGTAATAGTAGCAATTACTGGACACCGATATCATACTACGGGAGATCAGCTGACAATTAAATGTTTTCAAATTTAGAGCTATTGACCTAAGGAAAAAGACGAATTGTTGCATCTATTTTCATGAGTCTTAGCATACCGATCGCTGCCTTGTCGGGCATGCTATGGCAACTTGAAGTGTCATCACTAATAAAGAATGTGTTTGAGATATTTATGAAATCACGTAAAATTTTATCTTTATGTGTAAGTGGGTCTGCTACAGTATCCACTTTAAAAATCTATCGGATTTTTTTTTTTTATCATTGTGTATAGATAGTAGGTACAAGCGGCGACAAGCGTAGCTGTGAGTGTGAACATGGAAGAAAAGGGAAAGAGAGGGGAAACTAAAAAATAAAGAGAAAGAAATGAAGAGAGCATGCGCTAACGGAACAAATGAAACCCCTTACTCAGCTAGCCCTCACTGGCTTGTCTTGTTCTTTCCATGTCATCCATCTGTTACGACCGAGCCCCCCCCCCCCCCTCCTGCTCCTCCTCGTACTACCAGTGCCCTCTCAATGACCGCACCCGCCACTAACAGGATCATGATAATGAACTTCATAGCAATTATGGGCAAACCCTTATCTTCCTGCTGAACATGAAAGGCATGATATCAGTACTGGTAACAATAATCCAAGATTCAAATGTAATTTTCTAAAGTGTCCATTCAGTATGCCTTTTGGAATATTGGTATTGAAATGCAATTCACTGATGGAACAGAGAGATGACGTAGGATGAAGCAAGCAAAATAATGCGTGGAAACATTCTTACATGTCTGAATGGCAACAGGCGAATACATCTGGGGGATAGCAATTTCAACATTCAAGACTTCTTTAGAGAATTTGATTTTCATAGGAAAGAAATTATGATTCTTTACACCACACCCCCCCCCTCCCCACAACAACAACAACAACAACAAAACAACAACAAACAAAACCCCACATACAAAACACAAAAACATGATTTCTGAGAAACTGCGAATGAGCAAAGTATAAAAAATCTTAATTTGGTTAGGACAATTAGTCCAAAATCCATTTTATCTTCATTCCCTTCAAAAGAAGCGATCAAAGAAACATAGGAAAACCTCGGCCTCATATTCCAAGATTTATTTTTGTTCGACCAAAAAAAAATACACATTTCCCTTTATTTTCATGACCTAGGTCTCGCTGGGTGCAAATCAACCGAAGCGAATAAAGCAAAGTCTGACTCTCTTTTGTTGGAAGGCGAACTCAAAGACATTTTCCCACGCCCGTCTATTGGTATTCTGTTCTTGACAAAAGGAGGTTTTACATCATAAAGGCATAGGAAAGCCAAGAAAATAGCACAATGATTTGGCCTGACAGGTACTGGGTATAATGAAAGGGCTTAAGGTATTTGGAGAAACGTATCCAACTTACATATTTTGTAGTCTGGTGTACAAAAATTATACGTCTGTTTGGAGCCAGACTGACACCAGGGCGTTAAATTTGTATAAAATGATTTGAATTAACGTCATTCTGGCTCCAAACAGAATTCGCTTTCTTCGAAAGTATCCTGCCTCTAGTCTACTCCTGACATTTTCTCCTCCTCCTCCTCCTCCTCCTCCTTCTTCTTCTTTCTTCTTCTTCTTCTTCTTTCTTCTTCTTCTTCTTCTTCTTCTTCTTCTTCTTCTTCTTCTTCTTCTTCTTCTCCTTCTTCTTCTTCTTCTTCTTCTTCTTCTTCTTCTTCTTCTTCTTCTTCTTCTTCTTCTTCTTCTTCTCCTTCTTCTTCTTCTTCTTCTTCTCCCTTCTGATTGTCTGCATGCTTGTCTATTTGTAAAATCTGTTCTTTATAAATGTGTCCTTCTGGGCCACTTTGTCTACATCTGAGCTTGGCGACGGCCACGCCAACGGGCAGTGAAACCGTCGGCTCGAGAAACACAATACTGAGGTTACACGAGATCGCTCGATCAACAGCTCACAAGGCAGACAACTTTGTACGAAGCAGAAAGCCAACAAGACCAACATGGCGGTCTCGTGGACGTTCTGACCATCTTCATCTGGCCGTCCATCCAAGGGGATTTCCTCGTCTTTCCGAGGTTGAAAAATTCTGAAATTATCTTCATTATTAACACTACTTTTGCACACGCCTTTAATGTTAATGTAACTACTGACTTTCCTATTTTCAAATATCATGAAATCTGCAGTCATGACGTAATTAAAGAGTTACTATGGATAGAATATCAAAGTTTGTTGATGCTTGATTACTAAATATGAAACCAAAGAGAGAAATGAGAAACCTGAAATATGAATGTCAGTAGTGTATTTGAATGAAATTATTGACCTAATTGACTGTAACCTCGGTACTGCATCCGATGGTTAACCAACGTTTAAAAAACCATATAACACTAAAAAAATAAAAATAAAAATAAATCATATTTGCCAGACGGCCGTTTTCAAGTATCAAATATTATTTGGAATCACTCAATGTAAAATTTCTTTATTAACATGTGCACATTGCCACACATTTTGACACACATGAATAGATCGGTAACAAATATTTGTTTGAGAAACATCTGATAGTAATATTCCATAATAGTAGGTTTGTTTATTAGTTACCAGTGTTCATGGTATCTGTCTACCATCCCATCAAACATCAAAACGGTTACAGCTCGTTCTTCCGAAGGTTCGTTTATTCCGAAGGTTCGTTATTCCGAAGATTCGTTAGTCCGAAGGTTCGTTAGTCCGAAAATGAAATAAGGTTCGTTATTCCGAAGATCCGTTAATCCGAAAACGAAATAAGGTTCGTTATTCCTAAGGTTCGTTAGTCCAAAAATTAAATATAAGGTTCGTCGGTTCGTCAGTTGTTTTCGGACTAACTAACCTTATTTCATTTTCGGACTATCGAACCTTCAGTTCGGAATAACGAACCCTACTTCATCTTCGGATTAACGAACCTTCGGAATAACGAACCTTACTTCATTTTCGGATTATCGAACCTTTGGAATAACGAACCTTATTTTATTTTCGGACTAACGAACTTTCGGAATAACGATCCTTCGGAATAATGTCACAAATGTTCGAATTAACGAACCCTTTTTCAATTTCGGACTAACGAACTTTCGGAATAATAAACCTTCGGAATAACGAACATCACCCCATCAGAACAGTATTTGTTTTCCTTGAGTAGATAGAATACACGCTGCTGGCTAAGTTTGTGTCGGTTTTAGGACATAATAAAAAAAAAATCAAACATGGAAACGATCTTTACGACAGTGTGGGTTTTAAAAAATGAATGAATAAATGAATGAAAATGTATTATGATACAGAGCAAACTGGAAATACAGTTCCTTGGTAATAGGACACCACTATACAGATATAGCAATACTGCTGGTAAAGTGTCAGTGGTGCATCTAGTTAAACTAATTACAGATACTGTTTATTTCATTTATTTTAGCCTAAAGAATGATATGATATCTGCAAGCCCTGCATTTTGCATTTATATAGGAGCTATATCAGAAACAGCAAAATTAACAGGTTTCAGTTATAATTTGCCTGAACTATATATAATAACAACTTGCCATTTTACGTTTCACGGAATTAAAGTTAGCTAAAGGGTAAAACATAATGTCTGCGGATAGGGTTAGGTTTAGAGCTACCCTTATTGAATTGATTTGAATGATAAACCTGTCATTATTACAGAAATCCTTCTTCCATTGATTTCCAGTTGCCATGCTTACAAAAACATTCCAAAACATAATTATGCATTAAAAAAAATAGTGAACAAACATTTAACATGTAATGAAAGATCAGAATTAAAGACGAAAATATAGCTTTAACTAAATTACAAATGCGATGTGTATTTCAGAAAAAGGGATACAAGCAGGGGCGGCGCCAGGGTATTTTGATGAGGGGGGGGGGGAAGATGACCCATAGGTGGGTTTATTGACGTTTTAAATGTACAAATAGGGGTATCATGTAGTTGCAAGCCCCAGGCCTCTCTTTCCCCACCCTCTTCTTTCTTCCTCCTCTTTTATTTTCTTCCTTTTCTCCTCTTTTTTTTTTTTAAATCACTTGAAAAATCATAGGGGGAGGCGGTCGCCCCCTCCCCCCATAAAGCCGCCCTGGATACAAGAAAAGGAAATTCAGCTCATTGTGTGAAGAAACAGAATATTCATTTCAACTTAATTTTGCTCCAGATCACCCCCCCCCCCCCCCGTGCCCGTGCCTCACTGTCGAATTATCATGATTATAGGTGATGACAATCCATTATAAAAGACATGCTGTATCTTGTCCTGATAACTCTAACCGATGGCATGGATAGCGCATACTAATCAATAAAAGGCATATCAACTTCAACTTATGAGTATCAATATTTACTTATTCAT
>CM057154.1:34487828-34556269 GCA_029962745.1 Echinometra lucunter
GATGAACAGTATTCAAACTTGCAAAATGTTCTTCTATTTTTGAATTCAAATCCCGATGATAAGCTAGGAGAATCCCCCAAATCAGAGAGCAATTTATAACATCATGTTAAAATTGGTACATTACTTTCTCGATACCTATTAACAGAGGATGCATTCTGAGGAAGTGTCGAGAATAATAATTAAGTACATAGACGGACTAGGTTTAAATAATTATGCAGGAAAAAATCTGTAAGAACAGGTGAGATGATGATGATGATGATGATGATGATGATGATGATGATGATGATGATGATGTTGATGATGATGATGATGATGATGATCATCATCATCATCATCATGAAATTACGAGCAGAGCACTTACACATGTCATTTAACGAAATTTTGCAGTCTCGGCAATCCGGGCTGACCTTTGCAGGTAAGATCGGTACGTTGCTCTCTGGCTGTGTTGATTCATGGACGACATTTGGAGCGGCGGCTGCTGATACCATCTCCTGCAATGCCAGGCCAGAGGTGTTGAGTTCCATGTTGATCTATCCCCCTCCTGAGACTTCCGCGGTGTCGTGCAACTTAAAGCAAACAAATATAAATGACATGTATGTTATGACTGATAGGGACATCTAAGAAAACACGTTTATTAAACATCTACTGATTGATTATGGGTTTCATAAACTATAATGGGACATTCTTCCTTCAATTGATTGATGAAAGTGACCATTTTACATTAAAATGTTGAAAATTAAAATCCTACACAGATGGGATTTTGTAAATTCACTTTATTGTCGGATATAATCATCACACATTCGTCCCTACACAGTCTAACATATAACATTATAAAATCATTGTAAGCATTCAGGGTAAATCGTGCTAAAACAATATTCTGTACTTACTGTTGTTGGTGTTTCCTGCACTCGTCCAACTCGGTTTATCACACCTTCCAAAACGCCTAATGACTTGTTTGATATTCTCTACACATATAGTTGCAAGGCTGCTTCAGCTGCTTTGGTGTAATTACACATGTAAAATAACGACTAACAATGACGAATTCACATGTTTAGGATGTTTGAGGTAAAGGAAGAAAACATTTCCCAGCTACATGCCGAAGACAATCTTAGAACAGTGACCGCATGGAATTTCTTGCACATCTTGCACGCTACCCGCTAGAATTCAATGGCGCGATATCCTTCAGAGGTTTTGTTGAATGGTCAATTACGAGACATCACGTGGTCTTCACAAGCGAACCAATTTGGCGTTTTTAGGGTGTACATTCAAAACATGTACCGGTGCCGCTGTAGAACTGACAGGATCTAGTAACTTGGTATGATACCATATCTTTTTATTTGTTTGTTGTTGTTTTGGTTTTTTTTTGGTTAAAAAAATAAAGAAAAAAAAACAGAAAAAAGAGAGAAAATGCTGGTTGTACATATATATATTATTAATAAAACTTGTTTGTATATGAAATGTTGAATTTTAATAAAAGAATAAAACCCTTAGTTTTGGTGATAATAATTAAATTGATTGATCGCCATTACAACAACAACAACAGGCCTGTGCTCGAACAAGAACGATAACAATAAACCGACTTACCAAATGTTTGAAAGCTTCCCAAAGGCTTACTGGACATAACTACAAATGACGTTAAAAGCCGATTCTACACTATAACAGTACTACTCTGGACTGTAGTTAATAGCTTCATAATTATGATAGCATCTGGGAACAAACAATGCCAATGATATTTCATATAAAGGTTTGTTTCAGGTTTATCCAACCAAGCAGCGTCCACCACAATACAAACTGATGTTTGACTACAGTAATTCAGTCACTCATATTGATCATAGACCGGATAAGAAATTTAATTACCCCCGTATGGCTAGTACTTTGTCACTCCTGTGTGTTGAGGGTCTGTCTTGGGCTGTGACTCCAGTACAGCCAGGGTGTATCGCCACAATGGCTGCTTTTGGAAGGGGGGGGGGGAGGCTGTGACCCAAACAGGGGGTCGAGATCCAGGGGGCATAACCCCCTGTTCCCCTTTGGGTTTCATGAATTTGCGAGCCTGTGAGCAATCTGAATTAAATTTTCATAATATACAGTTTTCCTTTTGTTATTTTGTATGGTTTTAGCCAAAATTGTATGTGTGTGCGTGGGGGGGGGGGGGCTGCAGCCACCAGCCCCAGGCTACCCCGCTCCCGTGGCCCTTGTCCAATGTTGTTGTTTTTTTTTAAATAATGTTTTAAGCCCTTTGACAGCTGATGTTTTATAAAAAAAAAAAAAAACAGATGCCAAAGAGCCTTTCCCATGTTTTTGTTTTTGTTTTTTGTCTTGCCCTTCATCTTACAACGGCTCTCTCCATATCTTTCTTTCTTTCTTGCGGATCACACAAATTATGAAGACTGAGAACCGCCAAAGTAAATCACCCCCCCCCCCTTCCAAGAAGTGTAGAATTAGCCAATGTAGCATCCTAAAACCTCGTTCATACGTAAGACGGCACCCCCCAAAAAAAAACAACCCAGAAAAACAAACAAAAAATAAACAAAAAGCACGCCCGCCCTTTTTCAGTGATAATGTATGGAAAGTGGAGGCAAGAAAATTAATACACAACCAAATACCTCATGTTCCTAGGCTGCAAACAACGGTTGTCGGGTACAGTTCATATCATTTAATTTTGGAGCAGCATTTGTTTATTTTTGGGTGGCTTGTTTTTCTTCTTAATCTTTTAGGCGATTGTTTTAAGTCAGTTATGTATAAGGTTTACTAGAATTAAATTTTGACGAGGCCTCGAAGTCCAAACTTTTTAAACTACCTTTCAATCAAGAAGGTCTTCGGTAGATTTTTTCGAGTTTGATTTCTCTGCATACCTCCCTCTCTTTTTCTCCTCTCTCTCTATCTTTCTCTCTTTCTCGCACTCTCTCTTTCTCTCCCCTTTTCTTTCTATTTCTCTTTCTCTTTCTCGCACTCTCTCTTTCTCTCCCCTTTCTATTTCTCTTTCTCTTTCTCGCACTCTCTCTCTTTTTCTCCCCTTTCTCTTTCTATTTCACGCACTCTCTCTCTTTCTCTCCACTTTCTCTTTCTCTCCCCTTTCTCTTTCTCTTTCTCTTTCTCTTTCTCTTTCACGCACTCTCTCTCTTTCTCCCCTTTCTCTTTCTATCTCTCTTTCTCTTTCTCTTTCTATTTCACGCACTCTCTCTCTTTCTCTCCCCTTTCTCTTTCTATTTCTCTTTCTCTTTCTTGCACGCTCTTTAGACATGAAATAATGTCTAATAACAAATAAGAGAAATGATTCAGCCTATATATAATCGAGATTCCACTGATAATATTCATTACCTCCATATGTTTGTATTCTTTGATGAAATTTTAAGGAGTGGTTCCGAAGCAGACTGCTTTATTTACCATTAAAAATGGTATATTAAAAATATACGCACATATTCACAAAAATTCCTTCGTTACTATTACAACGATTACGTTTGTCATTTTGTTCGTTCGTTCGTTCGTTCGTTCATCTATTTCATCTCTAAAAACAAAACAAAGCAAATTCATGCACATAATCTTATAAACATCCATTAAAAATCACATGATATTTGGGTATAATTAAGCCTATATCACAATGCATGAAATGGAAAAAGGAGGACTTAAAATAAAGCCAATGATGGCCTTGTTGAAGCAAGTCTCCATACATAGATACTGTGTAATGATATTTATTTTTGTCAGTAATATCATGTATGTAGTGGAAAATATGTGAACATAGCTCTAAGACATTAGATGATAAGTGCTAAACTTTGAATATTATTTCAAATGAGAATTACCATTAATCATAATTATATAAACTTGAAGTAGAACATGTTTAGTATTCCAACTTAGACAAATGAATACGGATTTACAGTTGAAAGAACCCTTGGAGAGAAGAACAATATTCTAGCATTCGCAAGAGGTCATTGTGAATAGAAGTGTGTACTGAATGCTGGATTATTTTCAAAATACTGGCAAGGCAGCTGGTCTTTTGTTCATTTTACGTGTAATGGCAATAAATCTTTAAAACTATTCTGTCAGCATCTCTTTATTAATGTCTTCATTTTTTATGATTTTATATCACTTGGTCGGTTTTGTACGTTTTGGTTTATGTAAGTTATAATAAATACACTCTCTGTTCTACGGTATATCAGTTGTTGCCATGGACTGAGAGATTAAAATTTCTGAACTATCCAGTAAAACTCCTTTTATTTTCATGTTTACTATCTAGATATAAGGAACATTAAACTTTATTGAAGAAGGATGTTTTCGTATATATTTAGGCCATTGATCATGTTGATTTAAACAGACTCAGTTGCATATGAAAGGTCATTTGATAATGATTCATCTAATTGCTTTCATTATTCAAAACATCGAGTGAGTTTATTACAAATAATAAATGACTTATGATCATTGAAGAAAATTATGCGTTAGTCGCACTTAGAAGATTTAAGATAGATATACCTTCATATTCTTTTGTAGCAGTCACGTTAAAATATTAGTCATTTAAACAACCACTGAAAGTAAAGACCTGCTTCTTTCGCCAGTTCAAGATTAAATGGACTATAATAGTCACGCAACTTCTTCGAGATTTCTTCGTCTAAGTCGGGGTGAGGGCGCCCTTTTATTTTGGGATTGGCGCACTTGAAGTTCGGTCTCTCCGGCACATTCGCGCAATAAAATCCCGTCTCAGGGTTCCTCTGGAAATGTTTCCGCTCAAAAAATGGCGAAAGGCCAAGAAATCTTTCCACTTGTATCATGATCGGGAGAGGATCATGGATAAAAGCCTCACCATCTAGAACAAGCAATCGATCTGGCCCATGATAGTGTCTACTGATCCTTCGATATTTCTCGATGTACCGCCCTTTCGAAATTAGGGGTTCTTTTTCATTGACCTTACCAGTGCGAGATTCAATTAAGATGTCATTTAGAGGAGCTTGTAGGGTTTGCGATCCATTTTTGGCGAGAATCGTATTCGTGTGGACATAGTCTGATACCGCTCGTACAACGGGATCTCGAATAATCATAATCAATTTGGCTTTATCATCCATCAAATATTTCAAGCGTTCTAAATGGTTTCTTTTCCAATCGACCCCTAATAACGGTTTACCCGACATCGAGAACATTCTTGGACTTGACCACTGCATTCGTGCTCTCCACTTGTCCACGTCATGAGTTGTTAAGTTTTGTCCAGTGGGAAATTCTATTTCTCCTTGAATAGCTACCAAGGGGTGGAGTGAGAGATAGTGGGTTAACATCATCGTGCCACACTTTTTAACACCAATTATCATGGCTTTTGGTAGACGCTTTGCACAGCCATTCTTTTTCATGACTTCTGGAGGTCGCCTGCTTATCCCTGCTGTTGAGTAAGCGTAACAGTCTCCGTAAAACACCTTTGGCATTTTTGGCTCGGTGATAGTTCTGCGGATGTTTTTGAAAGCTAGTTTGCTGTTATCATATTTCTGGGGCGCACGGAAGCTTCGGCCACGTATCACCTTCGACGGGATGTTGTTCCATCTTACTGGCTTTCTGAACGGCGGCGATGGTTCCTTGTAAGACTTGTAAGCTTGAGTTCTGTCCTTGACCTCATGATGAAATACTTTCGTACTTTCGTTCGGCCGGGTTTTCGGTTGCATATCCTTCGGTTTCGTCGAGATATTGGGTGTTGTAGAATACAAAATATAATACATGGTTAAACAAATCATGATTGCAAAAGCAATGCACGTATAGTTTTTCTTTAATGCAACTAGCATCGTCGTTGCAAACGTGTCTTGACTCTTGAAGCCTCAGAGCGTGGAGAAGCGAAACATTCGGATCTGACTTTCGGAGATGATCACCAGGTCAAATCCTTGCCCATCATGTTAGGCCCCATTCAACCTAGGACAGAGGCACAAAGACACACAATATACATCATTGCAAACTTTAGAAAATATAGAAACTAATAAATGACAATATCTGCTAGGAAAAAAGAGAAACTAGATATCGAAAACAACGTTGATGGAAATTGTAGAAATATCGTCGTAACATAAAATTCAGTTTACAATTACAATATTATAATTAATTTTATTCAAAGTTCTGAGACTTCCACAAAAGTCTAGAAAAAACAAATCATGTTTCTACAATTTTCCTTAAATGATATCTGTTATTGTGCAGGCTTAAAAATGGTATCAAATATTAAAGGTATCTTATTCAACGCAGAATCATAGCAAAAAAAGAAAGGTGCATCATGTTCATATGCTGACAGAACTAAGATCATGCTAGCCATGTCTTTAATTTCTGTTAGTTTTTAAGAATAAGAGAAAGAATCGTGAAAATCGACTTGATGTATGAAATAAGGCTCTTATCATAGCATGAACAGATTCATTACCTTCTTCTCTGGATCTGGAGCAAACACTATACCTAACCCTTGTCTTACACCCATACCTAAAATCCGACGGTAACCCTAAATCTAACCGTCAATCTTTGACGAAATAAAACATGGAGCACTGCCACCTCCTATAATGTATACGTAGGAACACCGGCCCTTACACTTTATACATACCTTCTTGCACTGACTTCACGTCTTTTGACGTCACCCCATGTATCTCATTTATAAGGGCAGAGCTCATATTCCATCCAGTTTCCTTCGTTCTCCAATCAAACTCCTCATCTCATCTCATCTCAGGATTCATGGTGAGCATAGTAGGCTCAGGGAAGTGGAAGTGGTTCCTGATGGTAGACCTGCATTTATGGCGTGTGAATCCATGTATTCCCTACATGGAACAACTCCAAACATCAGAAGGCATTATCCTGCTACACTCATGCACATATTTTCGGAACGACGTATCATCTCTATTATCTCATGTAAAGAAGAGTGGCGTCTGAACGATCGACTACTTTCACGCATTGTTGTGGATACACAGTAATCAGCATGACCAGCTGTATGGCAACAACTCTAAACACGCTTATGGCTTCTTCTTTGTTAAATCGGCTTTTACTAAACACTCGGGTCGCGGCGCGGCGCGGCGCGGCGCGCTGGAAAACACTCGGGTCGCTTCTTCTTCTTCTTTCGTTGTATGGTATCGGCAATCAGTCATATTTGACTATTGTTGCCAATGACATTATAAATAAAGGATTCACTGCAGTATTTCTTTCTCTCTCTTTCTTTATCTCTTTCAATTTACAAATAATTTCAAGTATATTTTGAGCTATTTATATACATATCTGTAATCGAAACTTAGAAAGGAAGATGAGTAAAAGAAGGAAAAAAAAACCAAAAACAAAAAACACATGCTTCAGCTCAGTTCCAAGCTAGCGCTTGCCCAGCCCTTTCATAGATGCAATCTTACCAATAGCAGTATATACCGTTTTTTTTCGGGCATACCTAGGTAACTCATGCATAGACATGGGGGCGCTGTTGTACCTGTGCTTACTGATGGGTCAGACATTTAATTTGGATAATTATATCTAGCAATGAGATGAAAACACTTGTGGGCTGTGTTAGTAATGTAAGATAGTATTAAATGCACATATGAGTATCACTCATACATTATTACATGACTTATATACACAAGAAGAATAAATACAAGTAGTTTTAGCATCTACACTTTAGTTAGTCTTTACTGAGAAAAAGGGGGTTTAAACCCCACCTTCCCAGAGAGCCGTTTCGTTCTGTGAACGAAACGTAGCCCTTTGAATTTGTGGATCACTACTTTTCAAATACTCAATTATTTGTCTTGCATTGCTTTCATTCAATTCAGATAGGAGCATCGCTCTCTCGATAAGGAATTTTGGGCAATCTATAAGGTAATGACGGACAGTTTCAACCTGTTGACATCTATCACAGAAACCAGTTGCATGAATACCCAGCCTTAAAAGATCATGATTGAGACCAACCACTCCAACTCGAAGACGATGGAGTATAATTTCTTGTTGCCTACCTAGATTACATGTGAAAGTAGATGTAACAGATGGCTGCAGCTCTTTTAAACTGGAATTTGTTTGATTCCACCTGTCTTGCCAGAGTAGTTTAGAACTCTGAACTATAATTTGCTTTATTTCTGAAAGTGTTATTTTATTATGTATTTCAATGTTGTTAAATAGAGCTGTTTTTGCACATGAGTCTGCTATTTCATTGCCCATAATTCCGCAATGTCCTGGGATCCATTCCAGATATATATCTATTCCTGAGTATTTAAGCCTCGTAGTAATCGTTAATATTTCGTTAATAATGGGTTCATTGTTTCGGTTTTGTAAGGATAAAAGAGCACTGAGTGAATCACTAAATATTACAACACCTGTATAAATGTCCATATTTTCTACCCATTCAAGAGCGAGAAGAATGGCAATCAATTCCGCCCTGTAAGACGAAGTGAAGTTAGATAATCTTTTCCCTCGATATATCAAAAAGTATGGTACATAAAAGGCAGATGAACTAACTCCTTTATCAGGTAATTTAGAACCGTCGGTATAGATATGGAGTTGATTTAACCATTTGGTGTTTATCAATTCAAGACTCTGTTGCTGTAATTGCATAGGGTGGTCAGTTTTCTTTATTTGTAAGGTTAATTCAGTAGATATAATTGGTGGACAAAATAACCATGGTGGAAAAATAGAGGGACATAGTTTTTCGATAATTTCTTTTCCCATCTTACTCTGTAACCTATATCCAAACGGTTTGCAAACCGCGGCTCGCTGAGCCATTTTTTTTTTATGGTGTCTTCAAATCGGCCCACACGATGGGAAAATCTTATTGAAGCACAGATTTGAAATTATCGACAATTTTGAAACATTGCTAATCATGCCTACATGTGTATGTACATCTTAGATATTTTCTCTCCCTTCATTTCCGCCTTCATTTCTCTTCAGTGTGATTCTATATTCTTCTGCAATTCATCTCTTCCCCATCTATCCTCATTTTCTGGTGCATTTTACCACAATTTCCATAAGACCAATGATATTCTCTATTTCTGTATTTCTTTTCCTTTTTTACCCTGATATATGTGTTCTTTGTTTCCCACAATTCATCTTCTTTTTTTTTCTATTTCCATCCTTGTAATTTCAATCCTATTCAGTTTTATTAACTTTATTTTCATGTCAGTCTTTAACAACAAAATTCTACATTTTATTATATCCCTTTATTTACCTTCTGTTTTTCTGTCATGTGATTTAGAAAAAAAATCTTTATCACTGTTAAACCTGGCCAATAAATTATTTCAATTTTACACTTTTGCTCCTATCATTTCATATTATTCCTTTCTTTCTTTCATTGTTTTGTATTCCTCTCTTATTAATTTCCCACAGTTAATCTTTGCACTCGTTCTATTCTTCCTCGTTTCCATTCTGTCATACTCCTTTCCTTGCAGTCTAACACTTTCTTTAAAGTTCAATTTATCTACCTAGTATTCTTTCTTTCGTATTGTCAATCCTAATTCTTGTCTTCTTTTTTTTTCCATCAGTTAATGAAGAGCAACTTTCAACTTGTCTTTTTTTTATAGATTTCCCCTCGAACCCGCCTTGAAGACAATGAAAAAGAGTTGTAAAGAAATCGATAATTTTCAATGAAATTTTCCCATCGTGTAGGCCGATTTGAAGACACCATAAAAAAAAATTGGCTCAGCGAGCCGCGACCACAGAAATAGAAGCCGCAAGCCGAGTGTTTTCCAGCGCGCCGCGCCGCGACGCGACCCGAGTGTTTAGTAAAAGCCGCTAAATCTGTGTATCTCTCATCATACAATAGATCACGTCTTATGCTATCTTAAGGTGTGAAAATATAATGGTGGATTTCTTTTCAACGACTGGTCTGATTTGATTCGATTCGATTTTCAGGACCGTTTGTTTCATCAAACATAACTTATTCGCATTTTTATTAATGTTTTACTGAAAAGCAATGTGTTATTAAGAATGACACCCTGATAATACCGCACTTGGTACATCAAATTGCAAAATTTTCATAACACTCATAAACAGTGAAATGGAAGCCCCTAACAACCAACGAGGAGAGCCCTTTTAAAAAATACAGGTTTTGGGGCAGTCTCCCTCCACTTTGTAATTCCCTTTTTAAAAAAAGTATTGGGTATTTATATAACTCTGTATATATTTTGAAAAGAATAATTTAGACTTCAAGAGGACGTGCCGCGAATATTAGAAACCACGTTAAACAGTTCTTCCATTGTAAGATTTTCTTGTTTAAACATACCTTCTCCTTATTCCAGCGCTCTTTCCATGCTAGAGGATGGTTTCTATGCCATTTCAGACCTCGCAAGACGCGAATCAACTTATGCACACAAGATTACGTAATAGCACCTTCAGAAGCCCAAACTGGATGCCCAGAAGGGATTACAAACAATTTGCTTATGTTCTCACCAAAAGGCAAATTTCGCTTTCTCTCGGTTTACTTTTTCAAACCCACCAGTATCCACCACATTGCCTGTATCTCATCTTTACAATTATGAACAGATGAACCTGAATGACACAGGCTGCTATTCTTTGTTATCAACAGGCGAATATTAGAGGTAAGAACTTTATATTTTAAAGATGCACATAACTGTTATGCATCATACTGTGCAAACCCATACTTGTGAGTTTTGCTAAATGTATACTGTGGTCGGGGGGGGGGGGGGGATGTCAAATATATTGCTGTACAGAAGTACATGCGACCAGAAGAACGCGTGAAAATGGTATAGTTTTTAACGGTTAATCCTTTAATAGTGCGGACATGTTTAACGTTGTATTTGTTTAGGGTATTTTCAGGGAGGTTAAACTCGTTTCGAGGGTAAATTCTTCTAGAATAGGCTCTAATTAGTTTATGAGATATACTTTAGTTGACGATTTAAAAACCGAATTCAGGGAACTGCTTTTTAAAAATGAACTTCTTTCATATTCCCCAATTTCTTTTCTTTTTTTTTCTTTTCTGCAGGAAAAATGGAAACACAGACATGATAGATACATGGATCTAACACTCGGATAATGACGTAACACTTTTCAGAAACTATTTCAGAAATTATTTCCTCCAAAACGTCCAACCTTCGACGTTGATATAGACCACCATGGCAGGATTTTTCAGCAAAAGTTCATTAAAACATTCAGCCATCGCAATTCTGATCATCACAGCATGTGCTTTGACTCTGTTTAGTCCAATTTACAGTTTCAGCAATGAGCCAAAGAATTGGGACAAGAAAAGGGACGACAGGAAAACAAAACAACAATCCTCCAGCCCAAGCAAGTATGCTACAACAGAAAAAAAGTTGTCAGGTGGCGACTTTAAACCATGGAAGGTTCCTTCCAGGTTAACAAAAATTCAGCACATCAAGAATCAGTCTAAATATGACTCAAAGTTAGTCACTTTCGGGAAAAGAAATATGTCTTTCGTTTACGGAGATTGCTACAGTTATCATTCAACCGGCATGCAACTGTTACCGCCGAAAACTTTGATAAAGAACCACTGCAGAAAACGACTCCCTAAGGCCGTGATTATTGGTGTCAAAAAATGTGGCACGATGACTCTTCAGCAGTATCTACAATTGCACACCTCCATTACCATCAACGGTGAGGTACTGTTCCCCAGTGGTACAGACTTCACGACAGAAGACATCGCAAAATGGAAGAATCATATGCGCTTTTCAAGCCCACGGATGTACCCTATGTCTGAGAGTTCCGGTTATCTTCGAACCAGTGTTGAATCCAAACGACGCTTAAAGTCATTCCTGGCTGATGATTTGAAATTAATCGTCATTATTCGTGATCCTGTGACTCGTGCCGTCTCTGACTATGTCCACAAGCTCACTGTAGTCTTTCAGGATAGCTTTCAACGTTTACCACACCTACGCAACACTTCATTCTCCATCAGTTACCGGGGTGATGATCTGCGTGAGACCTTCAGGAATACTGTCATCAACTCACAAACGGGTAAGATACGAAGCAACCAATTTATTGTGTCAAATGGTCACTACATTAGTGAACTTCGTGATCTGATGAAGGTCTACAATCGTGACCAGTTGCTCATTCTAGACGGCCAGGCATTCATCGAAGATCCTCTCCCAATCTTACGGCGCGTCGAGGGATTTCTAGGAGTCCCGAAATTCTACAAGAGAGATCACTTCAGGAAGAACCCACAGACTGGATTCTATTGCGCACATGTTCCTGAACGTCCACACGTTGGCTGTGCTAACCCTAGCATCAAGGGTCGACCACATCCTACTATTAATGATAAAACAGTTGAAAAACTTCGAGATTATTACCGTCCATTCAATCTGCAACTTGCAAAGGAATTTAATCTTGACTTTCCTTGGTTGTTTCAGTGATATCTGTACATCTTAAAATGAGATAATACTGACTTCTATGAATACCACGTTGCCTAAGGGCCTTGTAAACTTGGAGCGGAGAGGAAGCAGAAATTTGCATGATTATTTTATAAGTTACCCCAGACATATCCGCATGTGTATGATGACGATGCATTTTTTTTTTCATTCACTTCGACTGATAAGAAATCATCATGGGGAAAAAGGAAACATTTTTGTATGAACGTTACTATTACTGCAAGGTTATCATGGTTATACACCCTGCTGCATATCTATGATAAAAAGGTCGTTACAAGAGTACCAGTACACCAAAGAATATTAAAAAAAAAACCTCGCACAATCTTTATTCCCAGGACACTCTACTATCATGACTATTCATAACCCCTCCGAATAAAACGAAGCAACAACAGGAGATCATGCATTTGCTTGTGCGGCTTCCAAACTGAGGGATTAATTACAATTACAAATAACTAAATCAACAACATCTATATCTATAAATCAAAGTTAAAAGCTCTTCTTTTCACATGCATGTACAACTGTACATGCCGTGGATGTAGTGGTTTCAACAACAAAGGAGGCTCTTGTAGTAGTAGTAGTAGTAGTAGTAGTAGTAGTAGTAGTAGTAGTAGTAGTAGTAGTAGTAGTAGTAGTATAGTAGTAGTAGTAGTACAGCCAGTCTGCAGGTCATATGCTAATGAGCAAATAAGCAGGATTCACGTAAATGCTCTCGTGGCCAAATCTTCCACCCTGTCAAATCTCATGAATTATGAGACTTTCTTTCTGGAAGAATTTAACTACTTTATCATCAAGTAAAATCATTGGTTGATACACCACTGAAAAGAGTAAATATCACACTTTCACATTCTTGTATTCATTTTGATAATATATTTGGGGAAATATGTGTAAATCAAAGTGAAAAAGATGCTTCAAAACATAATTCTCTTCCTCTCACTTCTCTTGCAGATTGTACAAAACTTTTTATTTTGAGCCCAAATAATATTTACATCATAATAAAGCTGAAAGTCTGTACTTTTTCAAAACACCATTCTTAATGTGGGGCACCTTTTAATCGGGTCAAGAGCACACTTTTCCCAAGGAAGTTCAGAACGAGATTTCTTGATTTTTTGATCAGCATGAAATCCAGTGTTCTGATTGGCTGAATAATGCCAGAAACATGCCAGCGCGGTTATTTTGAAAAGATTACCACACACGGAGTGTGACCTTCAGTGACTCAGTAAGTGACCGTTAGGATTCCAGGATGAGTGTGGGGTCTGAATGGACCAATCACAGAGCAGTATTTATGGTTTTGGGCTGAAAATTGCACTTGGTCTGTGTAAAGTGTGCTCTTGACCCGATTAAATTACATCATGTGTTAAAATGGGTATTTTCATAAAGCATAGACATTCAGCTTTGTGGCCATGTGAAAATTATTTGGGCTCATTTACAAAAAGCCTTGCAAAATGGCAACTTTCGGCAGGCTAAAAAATAATTTTTGTATCGTTTTTTTGACCAAGAATTTCACCTCTTTTCCCAAATTTTTCATTAAATTCAAATACATGACATAAGAGATTGTTTAATCGTCTTTACATAGATACCAAAAACATCAAATTTGATAAAGTATTAGAGCAGCAACGGCAAATTTGAAAGTAGTGTTCTGACAGGTTCAAAGTCATTAAATAATGCAGACCCTGTTCCATTCATGCATACCAGTTACATGAAAAAAGCCACTTTTGGGGGACCTGCAGACGGACCTGCAGACTGGCTGAGTAGTAGCAGCAGCAGTAGGATTTAGTAGTTGGGTATTACAAAGAGAAAGCAGGGGCCTCAATCATTTTTATATTGGGAGGCACTCTCATAATTTTGGGGATACATTAGATGGGGATACATTCACACACACAAACACCCACACTCCCCCGTCTCACACGCACATCTAAAGGTCCTGAGCTTAAAATTTGGATGGACATATCCTATTTTGTTCCACACCCTTTAAAATTAGGGGGGCGGGGGCTCTATTGTGTCCCCCACCCATGTCTCCCCCCCCCCCCGAATAACGCCCATGATATGAAGCTGCTCATGTCGGGTTGGAGGTCCCCATCAGTTTGATGACAAATATACGCAAAATACGCCCTTGTTTGTTTGGCGCCATCTGCAGTTAACAGTAAGTCATATCCTACAGTGTCCTGCCCTACTATGCATGTACTACTAGAAAAGAGAGTATATTTGATTGTGCACAAATTCAGGGGGGGGGGGGGGGAATCCGCTGTTCCGATCAGGTTGCCACAAAACTTGTTAAGTATTGTGAATATTTATTGATATATTCTCTTCTTTGATGTTCTCGGGCCGGGGCTTGTGATCCAATTTGATAAGCGAATTTTAGGAATACGGTCGTTATTTATTCAAAACTTCGGATGTTCGGGGAGACGAATTTTGATAGATTGTGTCCGGAATTGCACTCCCTCTGAACAATGAACCAACAAGCACATCTCCATTCCATTTAATCTATTTCCTGAACATCACTCTGTCCTATCAAAATATCCATTGTTCCTCCACCTATTTATAACCTCTTATCCATTTCTCTTCGATTCCTAAGCCTGAAACGTTAGAGGCTCGAAATATCAACTCTCATATTGAAAAAAACCAAAAACTAATCTACACAGCATAATGCAGGTGTTTTTACTTCCTACAGGGACTGCTCTTTGCCATACCAAAGTTTTGTATCGTATTTTTTTTTTATAAATTAATTTAAGTTACTGAATCCTTTTCCATCCTTTAATGTCATGTTGTCGTTTTTGTCTTAGTATGTCGCTGGAAGGTTTGAGGTCTTTAAGGTCAACCGAATCGCGCACTGCAAATAAAACCACTGTTTATAGTCCCTACGACGACGTAATAAAATCGATTGCACCAGGCAAATAAATCGATAATTTAAATCGCAGCATGTCACCATAGGGACGTAACGAGACAGGGGGTGTTTGCATTATCATTCATATTTGATTTTCATACTTTTCAAGTTATGCTAGGCCCTTTTCTATATTTTGCACATAGTAGACATAATTATATCTCTCCCTCTCACTCACTCTCTCTCTTTCTTTCTTTCTCTTCATTTCTGATCAATATTTCATTCCATCTAGTCGGTGTGGTATGCTCATATTTTGTGCTTTCTGCACTGTTGCCACTGTTCATAACTCGATGTTTTTTTAGTTAAAAAAAAAGAATTAATGGAATTAAAAGATCGTTGTTATTGTGTTCGAATCCAGTTATAATAATAAAGTCGTAAACTGATAAGTTGTATGCTGTTGTTAGTGATGATAAGTAAATGCTTGGTAAATAAATGATCCTGAAATTAAGTAAGGTTACTGCTATTGAATAACTTGACTCAATTGCTTACCTATGATGTATTAAATTTTGTATAAGTCACTTTTGATATAATGCATAATAACAGTATAGACTGGAGATTTAGTTCGATTTTCATAAGTTCCCTGCAAACGCTATGTAGAGGTGTAATGGTCAAAAGGATAAGCCTCCGAATGTTAACCACAAGGTACGGGTTCAAATCCGTACCACTGCATTTAACGTCCTTTGGCAAGGCATTAATCTACATTTGCCACACTCGACCCAAGTGAGTACCTGGTAGGATTTATTCCTTGAGCATGTTGAGTACACGTAGCGCTACTGCTGCTGAAGCTATAAAGTAGGGGTAAAATATCAAGTCCTTGGGAAGCGCGTAGAGACGTTATGTGATATGCCTATATCAATATATTAATATTAATATTGTATATATTATTTAAATTGTTATTATCATTATCATTATAATCATTATTATTGTTGTTGTTATATTTTGCCGTTCAAAGACCTGCACTAGATGTCGCTGGACTCTTGTTCAATTTACTTGTAACCAGATATGCATTTTTATTACTGTGAATTCCTTCTTTGAAGGTACAGTGTATCAAACAATTATTTGTACACCTGTGAAAAGACTACTTCAAGGCATATAAAATTTAAAAAAATCTGAAAATAAACCCCCAAACTACTTATATTGTAAGATCTACATGTATTCTATGAAGAACCAAAACCAAAACAAATATGACTATTGGCATATTCTGACTTTTTGTGGAAATTAAGTGATTTTTGGCCCTCAAAAAATTATGTGTATATTTTAAGCATTTTTATTCACATTTTCCAGTCCAATTTGTCCTAATAGAAGGGTTTTCCATGAAAATATGGATTACCTAGCATAGTACACGATATCAGGAATGTCACCCGAGATTTCCTGCATAATTCAAGGCCTAAAATACTTGTTTTTGTACCATACGTTCACGTTTAACCTTGGTGCTTTACAAATATGCCTGGAATAGCATTATTTCTCTTGAAAGTTTTGCAATTGATTTCCGTATCGAAGCAAGTGTTTTGATATTTATAGTTTACAGGTAAATTGTCATTCAGTCTCTACATGGTCATTCAGCTGAAGGATTAGTTGTGGTTTTGCAACATGACTAAGACGTGCTGAATACCTAATGCCTCGAGGGGAAAAGTTCTGTAAAGACGCTCTTTACATTCATACTATTATTATGTATAAATCAGACAGACATGTTATGAAGCATACTGTGCAGCACATCATTTAGAAATTCAAGACAGGTAGAGTTGCGAAGCAGGAGGAATGAGGGAGATAGAGAATGATTGTCCCATTTGAGAACAGAATATAGAAGAAATAATCATTTGCAGCAGTACACTAGGTGTACAAATAATTGTTTTTTGCCCCAAAAGCACCATTTTTGTGAAAAAATATAATTTTTTTAATATACTATGTCTTGACCTTGTATTATGCCGAAGGAGAAACTATTACCTATTATATTTAATCAGTCAGGGAAGTGACTCTTTAAGTAATTATTGTTTTATTCTCATTTGAAACATGATTTTACAGGTGTACAAATAATTTTTTGATACACAGTATATCATACCAGAAACTTATCGATTTCCTTTCATTTTGGTATGTAAACATTGAAAAGATGTACGCTATATAATTGTAGAAAGCATTTAAAAGAGACATGCATGTACTGAGGTTCGCAAGAATGGACAGCAAGCCAGAAATAACGAAAGTAAAGAAATCTTATGAATACTACGTTTGAGAAGGTTTTACTAATTGTTGGTACTGGATTTCGAATTTTCGCCAAATGAAATACAATGAAATATTCACCCTCTTTGAAACAGATTTTTAAAAAAATTGTTCTTATACAGTGCACTTCATAATGTATATGTTGTTACTACCCAACACATTGTGCGATTGCATTACATTTGATAATTAAAAACATAACGTACGTGTAAATCTCCATCGTGGTTGGTTAGGAAGTTTTCTGTTATTTGAGTAAAACTGTACAATAAATGCTACAAATGCTACATACGAAATCAAATCAGTGGGGGGGGGGGGGGGGGGTAAAGACTGTCCGACACGAAACGGAACAGGAAAAAATCAATATCAGAGCACCGATATGTGATTTCTTGCCATTTATGAATATCAAATTAATTATAAGCTGGTCTTCTTAAGGGCTCTGATTGGTTACAATTAAAGAAAGATACAATGATGCACGAATAACAAAAATAGATCAGAGTATTGATATGTATTGCGTGTATGTTTTTGATTCAAATTCTTATCTCTGATACGCTTATCGGGCTGTGGCGTATCCTGCCAAGGGTGGAGCCCCCGTGCCCTTATAAGAAGAAGAAAAAAAATGTTAATATGGATCATTCTATATGCTAAAAAGTGCACAAGCCCTTGCGTCATGAATACCCTTCAAACACCTCCTCCTCATCTGGGGAGCGTTTCATCAACATTTGTTGTCTGACAAGTTGTCAGATCTGACATCTTTTCTTGATTTTGATGGGCTGAGAAGCATCGTTACCATGGCAACTGTCGGATAAAACAGACTTTGTCGGATAAAACATCCGACAAAGTCTGTTTTATCCGACAGTTGCCATGGTAACGATGCTTCTCAGCCCATCAAAATCAAGAAAAGATGTCAGATCTGACAACTTGTCAGACAACAAATGTTGATGAAACGCTCCCCAGATGAGGAGGATAAAACATCCGACAAGTCCTTTCATGAAACGCTCCCCTGGAGAGGATTTTGCCCCATGTCTAATCAAGGAAGTACTACAGAACCTCCATGGTCTAACAAGTTCTGGGTAACATCACTGCTAGGATAGCAATCAAGGGTTTTAGAGTGTAACAAGTCATGTAATTAATTCATCTCTGACTGACGTTTGAAATAAAAAATTACGTTTTATAGTCAGGGTTAGGAGAAAGGGGATAAAAAATGACTGGTTCTTCTTCTTCTTCTTCTTCTTCTTCTTCTTCTTCTTCTTCTCTTCTTCTTCTCCACTCCTTCTTCATCATCATCATCATCGTCATCGTCATCATCTTCTTCTTCTTCTTCTTTTCTTCTTTATCTTCTTCTTCTTCTTCTTCTTCTTCTTCTTCTTCTTCTTCTTCTTCTTCTTCTTCTTCTTCTTTTTTTGTTTTCTTCTTCTCCATCATGTCCATTGTGTGTATGCGGTATAGCTTTACGTCATCACATATTGTTTTTAATCATGTGGCGGACAGATTTCGTGCGTAATTGTCTTTACCCAATGTTTCGCATTCTTTATCAAGCCTTTGGAATTAAAGTTATCGAACACGAAGACACGTGTTAATGTGAAAATAAAACATAACAGACATATTTTATTCCTAAGGAGAAACCTCTGTATTCCATAAGATTGTTCAACGGTGAAAACAAAGAAATTAAAAATTCATACCGTAAGCCAATTCAACCTTGAGACATAATATGTTCACTCGAAGATGCTTACATATTCGTCAGTGTTCGTCTTTATTCCGAACGCTATTTCATGCATTTTCCTTTGTTAATCATGAAACGGCTTGTTATGATTTGCTGTGCATGATCATCATGATATTATAATCTGTCTCTTTTTCCACTGGTTTCTTTTATGAACAACATACGACTAAAATTCTGGAAAAGGGTGATATCGAACTGACATCCTGAGGCATGTTAGGTAATAATTTCTTTCTTCATCGTGTCCAGTATGTTCGACTTGTAGAGGAATCATAGATGAGATGGGGGTATGACTTTCATAGAAGCTGTAATAGACATGTCAATGAATATTCCCCGACATGAAATCGAAATCTATGTCTTCCTCACCACATATTCGAGCTCTTACTCAATTCCGAAACGCCTGCCTTTATTTCGGATAAGTTCAGGGTATCGTCTGTAAGTCTGGGTCTATATTCATAACATTCCATACACCAACTGCATACCAAAGTTCATATAAATAGTTGATTATTAGTTAAGAAAAAACAAGAATATGAGTCTGTCTTATTTTTCCCTATGCTTTTGCAAGTTTAAGCCAACATCGGATCGCTTAGAGCAAAATATCTTATCCCTGATTTAGCTTGTCTACTAAAACGTTATGTCCCTCCTATATACTCTCAGCAGCTTACTTTTCAGTACATTTAAACAAAACATTTAAGTACAGAAAGATCATGACTACATTCTGGACTATGTTCAAGCGACAACCGTTTTACCAAAAACAATATTTTCACTAATAATTAGTCAAATTGATGTTATGTTCTTAGGTATAGTTTTTTGTCAGAAGAATAAATTCGTATCATCTGCGCGCTTACTATAGCTGCAGTATTCTGCTATGATCGCACTATGGTAAATCACTCCATTTTCTCCCCGAGACACTGTGTGTATTTTTTTTTTTTTTTTTTTTACTATAGATACAAGGCTATGAGCTTTGCAATTTAAAATCCTTAATGATCTGATCCCTATACCAAAGTTTGGCTCTCAATTGTATTCACAAAGTAACAGATACAAACTGTTCATTTTTGAAAAAGGTCACTCGAAACTCTGGCACACCGTTGCCTTTCCAGTCAAGTCATTAACAAATTCTGGAATGAAAATACCATTTTTGCGGAACTTGATCTCCCAAATTTTCTTTTAGAAAATTATATGTTCTTTGTGGTTTTTGTGAGCCCCAAAGTGAGCACATCATGGTTTCCTAGGACATTACTAAGAGCCTCTGCTTATTGACTGCAGACATACTTGGGAGTGTCCTAGGAGTCAATCGGGAAGCGATATGTTTTTTCTGCGCCACAAATTGGGGTTTTAATATTATCAGCGACTTGAATGAAGAATATTTAACTGTTAGAATTGTGGTACGATACTCGAATAACTCTAACTAAATAAACGCCATTGTTACCTATTATTTCATATAAAAAATCAATTTCAAACGTGATAATCGAAGTTAACTCTTTTCTTGACGGAATAAACACCATTGTTACCAAAAATTAAGAAAACGAAAAAGATATACAAAAGACAGACACAAAGTGGGATTTGATCACACGAAATCCTAATGCGCAGACCATATGCATAACCATGCCACCGCGAGCTGCTGCCAGACGGAGCGTTCAAAAACAAAATTCATAGCGCGCGTTCATCGCTAGCCTTACTTCCCTGGGTTTTTTTCCCCCCACATTTTTGCCATAAGGTTTACACGTGCCATACCCCAATTTATGACGTTAATAAGGATTAAATTTTCCGAAAGTTAAGCTGCATTCTGAAGTCTAATCAACCCCCTTCCACAAACCACAGGAGGTTATTTCAAACAATATTGCAGTTGCAGATCTTTATTCATTTAATGTAATATTTATAGGCTGCGAGCTTCCTTGGGGGGGGGGGGGGGGAGAAATGACGCTTCTTTCTAGATTATGAACCACCCCTCTAAAATTTTAGAGCAAAGTGAGCAAGCAAAATACGTTTTGTTATAAAAGACATGAAAAAAGGTGTTATTTTGTCATGAAAATACATTGTAGGTATCGTAGGCATAGGATATAGGATATCTGCATGATATATTTGGTTACCTCGCTGCCAAATATGACTCTATTTTGGCACTTCGCTGATCAAATATTACCCTGTTTCTAAATATTACGAGCGAGTGAAGCAAGCGAGGAAAAACACACTCTTTTGACGATACTCGTCATTCAAATACACGGGCCTCAACATATTTGAGAATATTCACTCGCCGAATTTGTTTACGGTCCTAAACCATCTTATCTAAATATGATATAGCGCATCGAGTGAGAAAAGATGTACACATTTTCCAGTTAAAAATGATAATTTGTTATCAAAATATACAATGGGCCTATAAGATATTCTGAATTGTAGATTCGGTCGCCTCGCTGGCCCAATTCGTTTGCTTTCCTTGACCAGTCTGTATCTAAATATCATACAAGCGAGCGCAGCGAGGGAGGAAAAATATGCACTGGCTTTTTTCATGGTAGGATTGTTATTCCGTCATCAAATTACAGTCATGACAATATAAGCCTTTAACAATTTAACCTATTTTCAGAATGTGATGCTATTTGGGCATCAAGCTCTCGACCCTTCCGTGTCATGACCGCATTATGTCCGCAGCCGCTCCGCGCACTATCCTAATCTGCTCTGAGCTTACCTAAAACATTCCGCCTGGCTTCTGCTTGCCTTCGCGTAGCTGCCCTCGTCGCGGAGGCTTTCAGGAGCGTTTGCGGAAGTGTCAAGGAAAGGCGGGATGTCCTGCGGATGTTCGCACGACAATGCAGACAAAGTGCCGAAGGTGTACGGAAGTTCATTTTGCCCTGTCCGGAAAGTGCGGAAACGCGGGGAAGTGTTTAGGAATGGTTAAGACAGTGAGCGGAATCTGTCAAGAATATGCGGAAAGGTTGCCGAATGAATGCGGATTTACTAGATTTGCTTTCCACGTCTTGTCCGCGCCATAGTGGACGCCTGGTATTAGTAAACAATATCTTTAGCTGTTGGTGCAAAGATACAAAACCCACTCTCCGCCACTAGGAATATCAAAGTGATTTTTTTGAATATCAAGCCGAATCTCTATGATCTTTGAAACGGGGACAATGTCCAGAAAGAATCTACATCTCAAGTTCACATCTATAGACCTTCTCCATTAAAAGACTTGAGTAGCGTGCAGTATTTCATCCTTCGTCTAATATCAACTTACTTTTTCTTTGATGTTATCAATAGATACATTCCTAGAATCATCAATATCACATGACTATGTTGTCGATAAACATGTAATGCAGTAACAGGCAAATTGTAATGTTTTAGGTTTTATCGAGCCGTATGAAGTAAACTTTAAAGTGCCTCAGGCGTCTCCCTGCCGTCTCTAATGTGGTTAGAGAGCCTATTCAACTTGAAAGAGAAATGTCTGATCAAGAACCAAATCTACCTAAACTGGAATATTTTAAGATGCTTGAATTAGCAACTCGTTATGGAACGCACACTGTTTCAAATGATGCATAAAACTAGAAAGAAGGAGTGTGCTTAAGCACAGTTTTTATAATGGGAAATCGTTTTCTATACCAAAACTTCTGTAGTCGTTTTTAAAGTCTTGGGAATGTTTTTTTCATTTTTTATTTTTTTTTTTTACTATTTTCATAAAGAATGGAGATATTGTTTACAGGCATTTTTGGTTTAAAAGTTGATTCCATAATATTCTGGCCCTGGTCATAGGTGTAGCCAGGTGAGGCACAAGGGGTCCATGCCCCTCCCCCTTCATCCGCTTAAAAATGTCATGCACAGAGTCAACGCTATAACCCAAATGATGCTCTATTCCTCAGCTGTGCATGTGTATGTGTGCGTTATGTGCGTGGGTGTGGGTATGCTGATGTCATGGCTGGAGTGTTAGGTGTGTTTGTGGGTGTGTGTGCGGGTGTGTAGGTGCGTGTGTGTGTGGGTGTGAGGGGTGAAGGGGAGGAGAAAGGGGTAGCGTAGGAGGAGGGGGGATGTAGATAGGGGTGAAGGGGTTAGGTAATATAATTTAATACCTTCCTCTATTATTTTGGTTATAAGCTGTTTTATTTTGGGGAAAAAAGATATTGTATAATCATGTATAATTTGAGATTTTTCTATGATCCTTGAGTAATGTAATTTTTTTCATCAATTAATGTATTTATACGATTAAGTGTTCATGAATGTGTCTTGTACCAATGATCTCTTTCTATATGATTTAACTCAATAATTTTATGTATTGTAAATATATAAGAGGAAGGAAATAAAATATCTTTTAAAACAAAAACAAAAAAGTGTACAGTGTCTATAGGTGTGTATGGCGAGTGCAGTGGGGTTTGGGGCGGGTAGGGAAGGGGCAGGTGTTTTTTTTTTTTTTTTTTTTTTTTTTTTGGGGGGGGGGTGTTGTTGTTGTTGAAAGGTAGATATTTTTAAGCCTGTTATTAGTGACTTCATTCTATTTTGTCTGTTCTTAGGTCAAATACATGTATTGTTCATGAATGGAGTTTACTGGAAAAGAATTGTTTTTTTTCTATTAAGTTTAATTGAAAAGAATTATATTTTGAAGAATAAGTTAAATTTTTGTGATGGAACCAGAATAACAAACTGTGGGAAACAATGTCATGGGATGAGGTGATATGGGTTTGGATTTATGTGTGTAGTTTTTTTGTATAAGGGGTTTCATTCCTTTTTATTTTCTTTTCTCATTGAATAATGAATATATTTCTATTCATGAAATTATTTCATGAAATCAAAATGAGGAGTTGTACATACACTGATGTGTTTACATTGATTTTTATGTACTGATGTACTGATGTACTTTTGAATGAAAACAAAAAATGCAGCGATGAGACTCTAAAACTCTCAACCCCCTCCTTCTATGCCTTGTTCAATGATAGGCCAGAAGCCCTGCTCCTCAGATATCTACCGGGAATGAAGGAAGGAAGGAAGGAAGAAGGAAAGTATTAAAAAGGGAAGGAAAGAGATGAATAGGTTATTAAGGAAGGATAAGAAAAATCAGAAAATGAAAAAAGGGAAAATGATGGGATGTAAAAGTAAGGAGTGACGTGCAAAACTATGAAAAGACAAGATGATGAATGGCCTGTTCAGAAGTAGCAAATATCATCATCAATAGCCGATGGAGGCAAAGCTAGCTCTATCAGCAAACTTCCATTAGTGACGTAGGAAGAGTGACCAATTGTACACTCACCTATACCAACTCCTTCCATTCCCTTTCAACTGATGACGTCATTCCAAGAAGGCTGAACGTACTCTACAATATGTTTTAAAGCAGCAACGCGACGCTTCTTTCAGCGAGTAGTCACTATATTATGCCATTTCTTTCTCCCCCTCTCTCACCCCACCCCTTCTCTCTCCCTCTTTGATCAAACAGTATAAGATTAGGTACATAGTTATCAAATTACATGGATTTGACTTCAATGTAACTCTTAAAACTTCTGACTTTGATAATGCTTGGAGAAGAATTATACTCGTCACACTGAAGATCTTTTACAGAAAGAAAGTCTTCTTTACATTCGGAAGATTTAACTGGCTGTTTTACGGTTAAAACAACTATGCAACTATGAAAACAAAATTGAGATAATATTTCGCAGTCGATACGTCGTGAGAATCTCACTGAAATTTATCACTCCATAGAGACAACAGTTTGACCTTAGATTTTGTTGTGAGATGTCTCACCATATGATTTCTGAAAATGGACATTTTTTCCCCAAAATGAAATGAAAAGATTACCTAAAATCGCAATGACACGCCTTGTGCCCGTTTCCATAGCAAGCTACGTTAAAGCTAGTAAGCTTGAATATTTTTGTAATGCACTTTCAGGAGAGACACGAGTTCTCATTCCACATGGACAAAGAATGAGAAAAAAAAAACCGTGACACATATCAAGTTTAAATCAAAGCCAAAGCAGTTTTACCACATCTTACACCTTTCGGTAATTCGTAGAAGCTTTAAATGTCTGTTATGTGATACAAAATTGAGCTGAATCATGTAAAACATCGAACTCGAAAGTTCAGTCACGGGTGAATTGGGAAGGTAAAAGGACAGGATAGGTAGAGGGCGTGAAAAATGTGCGAGAAAAATCCTGTTAAAAGCTTTGCGAAGCTGTTCTGTAACAACATGCAGAAAGTTTGAACACGGTGTTACAAAAAAAAAAGCACAAGGCTACTCGTCTTTTCTTAATTTCATAACTACTCTGAAAATGTGTCTTGGAATAAAATCCCTAATCAATCGCAATGGTTTACATAGGTAAGCAAGTAATATTGCTTGTAATTTTACGTGGTTTTGCTTAATCTTTCTAATTGTCCTTGATTTATATGGTTACCTGCATGACCACCAATATAATACAAGAAATATACACGATTTTCGAGTTTACTATGGTCGTACCTATTTTTCAGGCACATTAGTTACGTAATAGGACCCATACAATGGAATGCTTTACCACCTGAAATCAGAGAGGGCTAATCGCTGAACACTTTCAAATATAAACATAAATCAAACTTCTAATTCTTTATAAAGATTTGTCCATTCATAACATAATAGGCATGTTGCATGTTTCTTTCTTGTTTTTTCTGTATTTTCTATTCTTTGCTTTCATGCAGTATACAATGGTGAATTTAGGTGAATCTTTTAAAGTTTTGATTAAATTCTTTTGATCCCACCACGTTTTATACATGTATTGTTGTATCATTTTCCAGTCACCAACTTCGATTGGTTTATTTCCTCTTTTTTTACTTTAAGGATTTGTATGCTCTCTTGGATGTTTTGTTTGTTTCAGATATGTAGGTTAAATTTTGTTGTTATGGAAATGTGGAAACTTTGAACTCTGAACTTGCGTGATTTGTAAAAAAAAAAAAAAAAAAAATCATAACCTGTCCTGTTCTTTGTCCTTTTTATTTCGTGGTACTGTGTTTAATCTTTTCCTGATAAGTCCATTACAATCGCTCTGAAAAAATTTTAAAATATACAGAAACAATCCAACTGCCTAGCATTTCTGCGTTCAAAGGGGAAGGGATAAATCTCATAGGACAGGGCTATACTAGAAAATTAAAAGTAGTGGTTCTGAGCAAATATTGCCACAGTACGGCCCGACAATCCATCAAGAAGAACCACTAAAGGTTCCTTAAATATTTGAATTTACTGATACAGTTAATGGGGATGTCACAGATCCCTAATGCGCTAAACCCCCGCTGCTGCGTTTCCCTCTGAATGGCCTTTTTTTTGCGAAGACACTTATCGACCTCCAAACCAAACCAAATCAAACCAAAATTTGTGTTATGAATGCAATTAGCAACATTTATACATCAATTTACATGAAAAGCTGCTGAAGCTGGATTATTCATGTTTACATGTCTACAATTGAACAATAGATTACACTTTAAAACAGATAGTACATTATCAAACACAAACAAATACGGAGACGGAGGGGGTGGTATGACAATTAGGTTAAACTGTAAAAAGAAGATGACTTTTCACAGTGATATTTTTAAACATAAACACAAACATGGCAAAAAAGCATGTTCAAAAAAGTCACCAACTATAGATAAGAAAATTTGCATAGCTATAATATTGTCGTTTTTTTTTGTTTTGTTTTATTTACTTTTTATTTCAAACATGTACCTTAGAAACTTACATCGATTTAATTCGTATTTGAAGGTGAATTCACGACTAAATTCACACTTTATTTTTGTATTGAGACACTCTGTAAAATGATGACGCGTATACATTATGAGTGTAGCAGCTGGAGAAGTCGGCATCCAAAGACCAAGCAATAATGATTTGATAAAGGAAGTTATTATTTTTTAGGCACCCTGTACCATGTAGTTATGATGACGCTTATATTAACAGAGCAGCTGGAGAAGTCGGCATCTGAAGACCAAGCAAATAATGAATTGATATTTTGATCAGGAAGTGTCAACATCCTGTACCATTTCCTATCGCTCATCGTAAACACGCCAAATAGACTTGAACCCAGAAAGTTGAATGGCAAAAAGTGCAACTGTTCACTTTACATGCGGGTGGGTATGGCATACTTAGACGCCAGCTCTTTGAAGGGGACTCCGATCACGATGGCCTGTTAAAGATTATCTGATGTGGAGTAAGAAATCATACAGGTTTCATGAGAATTTACTTCCACATAGCGTCATTTTGTTGTGTCATTTAATAGAGTACAAGAAACCATGAAATGTTGTTATATGCATGGCATATCAGTGTTTAGTCATACTGGTAAGGGAAATGGGAAGATTTCGATTTAAACAAGTAAGTGAGAGAGAGAGAGATAGAGAGGGAGACAGACAGACAGAGAGAGAGAGAGAGAGAGAGAGAGAGAGAGAGAGAGAGAAAGGGGAGGGAGGGAGGGGGGGGGGGGGGTTAAAGCACCCCAAATGCATGATTAATGTTTTTCTTATGATCAATATTTTAGTACCCTCATCCTTCATAATACCGACTCCGTTTCTGTTATTGCTCGTTAGGATGCATTTTCCCTCCCAGCTATTTACTCATCCGTCGCCCACCAAATTGCGTACGTGTTCAAGTAAGTTTTAGGGGGAATTGCTTTTGCAAGGCACCTACTGTCTGTATGACATCGGGTTCCTTTGAAAGAGCATGGCAAAGTTCACTTGTTACTGTGCCTAACTTTTTCACTTTCTTTTACAGGGATGTTTACGCATTGTACAGTGTTGTAGACAAGCCATGAATGTTTTTCCATCACATTAAATTTTCCACTTCCTCCCAAGTGTTTTGACGCAGCAGAATGGTTTATTTTTCCTAAAGGGATGGAGGGGGCGAGGAAGGGGGGGGGGGTTTCCAAAATTTCCATATTCGACTGCTATTTTTCACTGAACAAGGTTGTTTTGTTTCTCTTCACACATTCAAGAATGTGTTTCTTTTCTGTTTCTCTCTCGCTCCCTCTTTTGTGTTCCGGTTCTACTTTTCAGTAATCTATCAGACACCTAACTATTTTCTTTCTTTCTTTATCTCCTTCTCAGCTTTCATCTTTCCGTCTTTCCTTCAGTGAACATACATCATTCACATCAAGGTTTCTTGTTTTGCTCTTAATCATCCATGCCTTAAGGATGTAGGACGAAGGAAAAACAGCGCAGCAACCCCTCCGGAAGAAAAACATTTCGGTCCGAACTTCTCAAGCTAAACTAGTTATCCATTCACAGCACATCCTACACACTGTCTATCGCCTCGAAGAATCTTACCGCTTCACCCCAAAAGGCGAGGTATTTGTCACCTGGTGTGGTTCTTGCTAGAGGGAGTTGCGCAGAATATACCCCTTCCCTCTACGTCATGCAGTCATGACAGTGCAATCGAGCGCAAGCATACCTTTTAGATGGTTTTGTACTCAAGCACATATGCCATGTATGCATTAACTATCAAAACATTAGAGGAATGATGGTTATTTCGGGGCCAGTAGACATGGTAGATATTGATTCCTGGTTTCTTCTCTATGTTCCCAGGTTAATTTCATTTCATTTTTTGTTCATTTTTCAATGAGAAGGGGTTCCAAATATTTTGATATTTGATATATCCTCAAACGAAAAAACTAAATGATAAATGAAAACAACAGATAAACCGTTGACTCTCATAAAGAAATGATCTCGACGTATCGAGATGTCTTAAAGGGGGTACGCAATGCTGAAACAATGTTAGCTCATTGAAAAGCGCATGGTTTTATTAGCAGAAAATCATCTGCCTAAAGTTTTTTGTTTAAAGTCGTGTTGCCAAGGAAACCCCCAAATATGGTAAGATTTCGGGATATTTTTGACCCCTAAGCTGTGACCCAGTTTCATCTGGGTACCCACTTTTACCATGTTTACGTCAAAATGACGTCAAAGTGGGTACCTTGTCGCGCACTTCTAGCAAAATGCGCGCAAGGTATAATACATATTGTACAGTCTTGCGCGCAGCACAACTGCAATGCGCGAAGCTGGATACCCACGTTTACGTCATACCTCATACTCAAATTTTTGGTCAGCTCTTGACCTTTTTATGAGAAAATTAGCCAAAATGCATTGATTTCGATTGAAAATCATCATATTTTTAATATAACTTTTCTTAGAATTCTATTCTCGATCATATATCATTTTTTTTTACCATTGTGTAATCACTTTAACTGTGAATAGCTTGGCATGAAGGTTCCTTTAAGTTGAAGACTTTTCGAACAAGAGTCAAGGATCTCTAGAAAGAGCAAGGATGCAAAACACGTACGTTTTTATTGATTTTTTTACCGTTCGCTTTTTCTTGTGTGTTACAACGTTAGCATATAATCAATGCGAATATTTTTGTTACGTATAGCAGTTACAAGAGTTCTTGATGAAATCATGGTCGTACGTATACGCATAAGTATCATTGTCAGTAATTTCACCTAATACATGGATTTGGTTTGAGTGTTTCCTCAGAATTTTGCGTCTTGTATTGCTCATTATGATTTCAACCTTATTATTAACGGGGGGAGGGCATGTGTGTGTGTGTGGGGGGGGGGGGGGGTCATTCTCCCCTCCCATATCGCTTTCGTGCGACTGGCCAAAATCAAACGAAAATCAACAATTTTATTTGTTTATGTATAAAACTCGAGGAATTCAATGGTTTTATAAATTACTCTAAAGTGGTTTCCTCTTGTATGTGTGTGTGTGTATGTGTGAGTGTGTGCGCCTTAAAATAGTTCAACATGTAAGTCGTAAACGAGTGACATAAAATTAAATAGTTAGCAATAAAAGCAAAGATATGCACATTAAATCGATGTAAAAAAAAAGAAAAATTAAAATGTACATACGTCTCTAATAACAACGGTAACAGCATGACCTTAGTTTTATTTTTAAAAAAATGAAAATGTGCAGCCACTGACGTTGATTCATTACATTTACAAAATTTCCTCATTGTCGTCGTTTATTTCTGTATTGTGAAATAAAGATGAATTAATTACGCCCCCTCACACTCTAATTACCCATGGCTACCTCGTCAAATATATATTTTTGTGATAATTACCTTAATTATTTTTCAGCGAGGGTAGAAGAAGTCTTTAAGAGGCGTATTCATTCTCCTTCTATACTGCTTTTGTTTATCTTACTAAAGTAATCACATCGCCAAAGGCCTTTTTAGAAATCAGTGTTACATCACCTAAGTTACGTCACTTCTTATCTCAAGGTCTCCTGTAAGTGCTGCAATTCATCCTGGGATTATGGATCCTGACGTAAGTGAGAGTTTCACATCTTCTTGAGATCAAATCAAATGCGTTATAAAACGTCGGGTACATTTACAGAAGGATTTTATTCTGAGGCATATGAAACTTTGATGTTAGAAATAAATTACACTTTTAGTTTGAAATATTTAGGCATCAAATGCGTTATAAAAACGACGGGAACATGAACAGAAGGATTTTATTTTGAGGCAAATGCAAATCAGGTATTATCTCCTCTTCGTTAATGTTAAGAATAAATCACACTTTTAGTTTGAGATATTTAGGCATCAAATGCGTTATAAAAACGACGGGAACATGAATAGAAGGATTTTATTTTGAGGCAAATGCAAATCAGATATTATCTCCTCTTCGTTAATATTAAGAATAAATCACACTTTTAGTTTGAAATATTTAGGCATCAAATTCGTTATAAAAACGACGGAAACATGAACAGAAGGATTTTATTCTGAGGCATACGAAAACCAGACATTTTGTCCTCATTGTTAATGTTGAAAATATATCACTTTTTAAAAAATATTTGAATTTACAATTTCTTTAGGATATCTTTGTCAAGCAAAGCAAGATGATGACGACAATGTCATATAAATTCTTGACTTTCATTTCTTTTAAGATATAATGGGAACTGAAGGAGGAATGAATTATTTATTATCTAAAGTTACCTATACATGTATAGGGTGACTACAGTTAGCCTGGTTAGTAAAATGAGATTTCCATGATTTCTCAACGAAACTAAGATCTCTCTTTGTTGCATAAGATGGGAAAAATAACCTCTGTCAGCGTAGCTTGAAGGTCCCATGTTTTCACTGATTCTAGGTTTTTCTAGATAACCCGTTGATTACAGGAACCGGATAGCTCCCGTATTAAGCCTATGGGAATTAAAGATTTCAGTAGTCAACTTGTTAAAGGAGATCGAAGCAATCCTTAAAAACTAAGGATGCGGCCTTTTATATGGCTGACAATCATTCAAATAAAAAATAAAAACTAAGGATGCGGCCTTTTATATGGCTGACAATCATTTAAATAGTACCGTAACCTGTAAAGTCAAATGTCTTATTAGAAATCGGGCAGTAGATATATCGAGACTTAAAAGGGATAGAAAAGAAGGGATGAAAGAAACAAAGAATGGAAAATACACACCACACACTCTCTGGGTAAACAGGAATACACATGAACAAGTAGGAAGAAGTTATTTTTCCCTTCAGGAAGGTCATGAATGAATTTCCTGCACGCTATCTCTCTATCTTCTCACTTTCTAAGCCCCCGCCCCCCTCCTCTCTCTGCCACTCGCTCTCTTTCTCTCTCTCTTTCTCATTCCTGCAACCCCTTGGCCCGCCATCTGCTTGGTTGGATTGCTGATTGCCTCTAAGGACGTCTTCATTTCAATTTCTTTTTCACAAAATCAAATTATGCTTTGACTTTGGGGGATATCAACATGCACTTATTTGAAATTATATGCATTTATCCTCATAATGGTTTGAAATTTGATCAAAAATTAATGACTCATGTGTCATTGTTCTTACGTTGAGTGTTACTCACGAAGAAGACGATAAATGCATAATTCGTGTCCCCCATCAGACCGTAGCCTCTGTACAGGCAACGATAAATGCGACTTGAATAATCGTTTTCCTTAATACTACGCCTTGCCCAGTGATCAAATGTGACATTAACATGCCATTTTCAATCACAAGAGGGATCAAAATCCATCATGTTTCATTCATTGCACTGCCTGATAGAATGTGTTTAAATGAAGCAATTCAGGTTTGAGAGCCTAAACAGTGAACAAATCATAATGACCTTTAAATGCCATCAAGATTTATTTGATGATTTAGTAAATGGCTAAACAATATAAGTGTCATGGCAATGTATGTAGCAGTAAATTTAGAGTAATAGCCGTCGAAATGAAAGTTAGAGAATATAATTCATTTACAATATGCGGGCATTGTAGCCATGGTAACGCATTTATGATCATGGTACTGACTACTTTTATGAGCCAGATTGCCAGAAATGTTTGGCTTTTCTGTGTTTGAGAGAAGAAGGTTGTTTCTGTATCGCCATCTATAGGTCAGATTAATACATCTTGCTTAAAATTCATTGGTGACCTAACGGTCAAATTAGAATTTTCTTTCTACAGTATGATAATCTAGACAGAGAATATGAAACATGATTATAAGACTTTTAGTACATACATGATTAAGAGAGAGAGAGATACAGTGCTGGAATGAAACGTCAACCAAGGAATACTGTATGCCTGCATGATATGAAGAGGAGTATTCTCCAACCAAAAGAATAAGTAACACAAAACAACAACAACAACAACAACAACAACAAAACATCTGACAGTACTTCATTAATTACTTAACTTTTCTATAAAACGGAACAAAACAGATAGCTCCTTACACATGATTCATTTTGTAACTGTGAATCAAAACCCTATCAAGTGCTGTAAGTTATTCTTCAGAACAAAATTGAGGGAATCTGCCAGAGCAGTAAAATGGAAAAAAATAGTCGGGAAGCGGATTTTCTTCTTACTTTTCTGAGAAATCAGCTTATATTATCATGATGTGAAGCGTTTCATTCATTTCTTTATTTGTTTATATATATATATATATATATATATATATATATATATATATATATATATATATATATTTAATGATTAGTCATTTAGGTATTTATTCATTTATTTACTTATGTATTTATCTATTCATTTATCTTGTGATTTGTCTACTGACTGATTGATTGATTTATCTATTTATTTTCATATCGTTTATTCATTTTTTGAACATGGCACGCAGCTCTGTCCATATACTGTTCTACCTTATATCCATGCAATGTGAACCTGCATATGGTTCATATCGAACGAGTGGACACGACTGATGTGTCTATTCTGTCATGTCTATCCTAACCGGGGGGGGGGGGGGGGGGGGGGAGGGGGGTCATAAAGCTGTTCGTAAAGTTACGAATGACTTTACGAACAGCTGGAATACGACAAGCCAAATGGAATTCTCATTCACTATAAATCGCACTAACTAAAGATGAAATATGTAGGAGTGGATTAACATTACTTTTACTTACAAACCTTTTTATTTCGAAGTATATTTTGGCCACAGTTTAATTGAGATTATGGAAAATGCAGTCACACCTTTTTTTAATTTCAGGAAAAACATACCATTTGGCACTTCATATACAAGTTGTTCGTAAAGTCATGCGCAACTTTACGAACAGCTTTTGGAACACCCCTCAGTACTTAGATTACACGTTAACTCAAGGGACTACATTTGATGCTCCTACAAAGTCGTATGTCACTATTTTAACTTAAACCCTACACCGTATCTTTGCCTCTAATTTATTCATAGGGTAGATTGTATATCTATCCTTGTTAAATCCTCAGAAAGATGCGGTTCTTTTCCTTTTTAACACAGACTTGTGGTTCTGTTTACAGATTACACAAACAGATATTGAGGGTCATTCCAGTACAAAAACAGAGAGTGCATCAACTCTAAGATTTTGACAGAAATGCTCGAGAACAGCATCTTTTCAAGACCAGGAGTGTTATAATACAGTGAAGAATAGGACAAAGATTTATTATGTTCCCTTCCAAGGGTTCATGTGATTGTACGTAACTATCACAGCCACAATATGCATAGAATCTGATTGTGGGTAGATAAGGGATGGGCTGTACTTTATATTCATTGATTCTCTCTTACTTCATTACAATCTATCAAAGGCAATTTGAATTCATTTCTTTCTTTATTCCGGTGCATTAGCTATTATCGCTCCATCTGAATGATCTGAATGGAATTGAGCTTGATAACGTTTGTGGATTCTTTTTAAAAGATTGAAAAAGGGTTTAGGAATGAAGAAAGGGTTATAAAGCTATGTTAATGGTATTCACAGCGTTTTTTGACACCTACCTGAATCATATACTAGTATTCAAATTTCTGAAATAATTTTTATTTCATTGCATACTAGATGATACTTCAGATATACTGCACAGATTAGATAAGATTTTCTACTACTGACAGGAGACGCACACTTAAACGTAACCATCCCACCTCTGTCATGTCTGTAGTTTCTCATTGAAAGAAGTATTTCCAGTTGTCTTGTTCCCCTAGTTGGTGTTGATGTCTGTAATACTACTATGAATTGATTGTTTTATCCCATAGCCTGAAGTAATCTTAAACCATATTCTTTAATGTCTAAAGTCTCTAACGTGTTATGTTTGACAGTTGACATATCCCTTCATTCGACTATCCAAAGACAGCTTTTCTACTTCCAAATGCTAAACAATAAAATGCTGGAAGAAGAAGAAGAAGAAGAAGAAAAAAAAACACGCTGTGTGTACTTTGTTGTCTCAACGTTTTATGTTTAAGATATTTTTAACCAATCATATTTAGTAAAGATAGATTAGTCCCAGGATTATTTACTCCATGAAGTTTCAATTCATGTTATCTACATGATCTAAAAACATCATCTGCTTGCAAAGGGATTTTTTTCAAAATTCATTCATAGAATGTATATAAATATGTTATTTCGACAAAAAAAAAATGTTTGTGCGTAAGTGATAAAAATGCTTCCGTGAATAATAGTTCAAAAACAAATTGAATGAAATGAAATGAAGGATGATCTGCTTGAATGGAAGTCATATTTATTTCATCTCGAAATAAAGAACCTCATTTTGAAGAAAATATTTTAGTACATTGCAAAAGCAATGCACAATGTGTATATTATTAAGGAAAATGATACATTACTTCAACCGTAAAACGTCTCATTAACGGATCCATAATGCAATACGTCACGCAAAGTTGACAATGGCATTTGAATTCAGCTGGGAAACTGTTAACGATTCATAAATCCCACTGGTCTACGCCAAGTCAAGGAACGAAAGCTAGAAGCGTAGCAAAAGTGCGCAATTAAACCTGACGGCGTCATTTTGTGTGCGTTAGCTGGCTAGCTTCATCTCGCACGAACGTACTCCGATCCCGCTTCTCTACCATGTCTACGTCATAATGTTCGTACCACTCATTAGGGAAGACGACAGTCTGATAGGTTCATGAGTACGGAGTAGACTCCAAGCATGAAGAGCGGTATCAACTACTAGAGAATAGGAAGTGACATAGCATTGGAGTTCTCCTAGTACTTAAAAAAAGGTTTATAAACCCGGATATACATATTTTATTCTCTTTCGTTTATAGATAACTCTTATTGTTGTGAACAATGACTGACATTTTGTAAAATTAAAGATCTATAATTTCCGATTTAGATTCTGCTTATAGGACATGTAAATTTTTCGTTTGGATGAGGAAGCGTTTGCAACGAAGGAGTAATCAATTGGAAATCCTACTCTGCTGATATTTGGGACTACTCTCGTTTGGATGTTAAATGGATTGAGCCAGTTAACAGGAAGAAGAATTATCCACATGACTGTATGTATTCATTTGGCCAGCTAGTATTTGATCTTTATTCAATTGAGATGAACATAATGAGCACATCAGGTGAAATAATGGGCAGTGATGGTTTACGTGAAATTTAAAGAACTCCACCTATGCTAAGCGTGCTCAGTATTGGATAACAACTTCTTACGTTTCAGAAGAAGAAAAACACACATCTGCTGGCGGGTGCCTGAAGAGGAAGTGCAAATACATCAGTTTGCCTTTGAAATCAATCAAAACGATTTACCAGGAAGGTGACGGACTGATTACATTTGTGCAGATGCTGGCAGTCATAAATCTTCACAGATGAGATTTTTACGTTTTGAAATGGAGATAATGTTTTAAGTGTATTCTGGAAGCCACAGTAATGTTCTGACGTAGTGACGAATGCGAATGTGTGTGCACTGCCTGTGTTTATTTTAGACAGTAATCCTCTAGACAAATGAACACAAGAGAAGACGTTTCTATGCAGGTACATGATTGGTAAAAGCGGCAAACTGGCAGACGAATCTTGAAAGGTCATGGATGCTATTCAAACTTTATTTCACTGACAATATCAATATATTCTCAACGTGAAGTGCAATGATTGTTGTGCAAACAGTAACCCATCTCAGATTGTATAGTACTCAGTGACAGTGATCTGTGGATGATATTTCAAGAAAGTCACGGAAGCCTGCGATTGTGTTCGAGAAAAGCAACGGCATCACTCAACCTAGGCGAAGCGCATGTACGAGCGGGAAAGCGTTGATCCAAATGCTTGCCGCGGTTAAGGCAGCTGCGGAGTACTACTCGGCTCTCGTCAGCTTCATAATGAGTTTTGTTTACCACGGGGCTGCAACCATACCCGCAGAACTCGCCTTCTCGCAAGTCGATCCTGTATGCTCAGGCCATCACGTCGGTAGGAATAGCCAGAAGATTTGGTCTAGGACGGATACTATGCAGAGCGGTCCTAAGGAACCCAGCCCCGTCAGCAGCGGTAATGTTCAAAGATCTATCATCACCCCTGTCGTAGAGCGTGTAACCTTGTGTTGCACGCTTCTTGTGTTGTTCTTCAGGTGGTTCTGGAACTGGGGATCAAGGGAAAAGCCGCAACCACCGCTACCTCAGCTCAATTTTCGGCCGTCGTCTCTTCTTAAATATGTCTTCAGAACATGCTACACCCTAAGGGAACCCTTCATCCCTACGGCATGGGCGTCTTTTGGTTATCTTCAAACTATCTTGGGCCTAATCCTGTCAGATGGCACCATGAGATATAGGAGAGAGGTTCTTCAAATGACCGATGGAGGGATTGTAGCTTTAGATTGGGCTTGGAAGAACAGTTCTGTCGCGAAACGCAAAGGAGAAAAACATTGTCCAAAGGGATCATTCTAATCATACCTGATTTAGTGGCAGGATGTGCAGATGTATCACGTCTTTGTTCAAAAGTATATGATAACGGTTACGAACCAGTAGTCTTTCATAGACGAGGAACCAGCGGATTACCTCTTAGTACTCCTAAATGTCAAAGCCTCGGGATCCTTCAGATCTTCGCGATGCGGTGCGGTATCTCGTATCAAGACTCCGATCTGGAAGAAGAATATGCGCTGCCGGGATGGGATATGGCGGAAGTCTGCTCCTGTCGTACGTTGGAAATTATGGCTCATCTTCCAGGCTATCTGCAGCTGTTTGTTTATCGCCCATCTATAACCTACAAGCGACTATTCAGACATATCAGCACAACAACTTACTGGAATGGGTCACTCTTCAATTACTCAAATTGAATTTCACCAACCACGTAAACACAATGCCAAAGTTCTTCGACCTAGATTCGGCGTTCTCCTCCAGGACTTTGACACAATGGTTGGAGAGTGTTGACTGTCCGATGTACAAGATGAAAGACATTGAGGAATACTGGGAACATAACGAGCCTTTACGCGAAGCGGATGAAATCGCCGTTCCACTTCTATGCATCAATTCCTTCGACGACCCAGTCACGAAAAAAGAAGACATTCCTTTCGAATTATTCTCAACGCTTCCTAATCTATTATTAGTGACGACGGAAAGCGGTGGTCATTGCGGGTTTTTCGAGGATTCTTTAAATCCAAAATCCTGGGCGCACACTGTTGCGATGGATTATATCGAAGCTGTTTTACAGTTCACAGAAAACGTTACCAATGAACGGATTATAAGTGGACGAATGCGTGTGGATTCCTAATAAAGATCGGATTTTAGCAACCATTTGAAGGCTGTTCTTTGAACAGATTTGGTAATTTCGTGTTTGTATTTCATATCAGAGCACAATACTGAATAGAGGCCACTTTATAATTCAAGGAGTGCAATAGAACATGCTATAGTTATGAAATCACAATATCACAAGTATAGATTTATTGGTACTTGTGAAAATCATCTTGTACTAATTTTTTGTACTTTTATTTGTGCAGCAAAACAGGATATTATGTCCGACTTGTGGTTCAACAGGCCTTCTTCAATAATTCGATAGTACTCTGGTTATGAAGGCCATCATAATTATGTTCATGATTTTATGAGTGTAGGCTCCAAGTATATTTCAAAGCAAAGTATACATTTCATATGACTTCGACCATTTTTTTGAAATAATTTCTATGAATTCTTTATCTGTGTTTGAAAACGTACATTCGATAGGACGGGATTTCGATGTTACCATGAAATAGCATGTAAATCCTATTACCATGATCACCTCTTGTCTGAGTAATTCTAATAATGAACTAAGGTAATATATTGTACCTCTGATGATGTTAATTGATGTAGACCAGGGACATTCCTAATAAGCTTTTGATTAATGATTCTATTTTAATTATGTTTGATGTCTAAGCGATTGTCCAGGGTCTAATTAAATACATGCACGTCATAGAACAGTCCTCTTTATAATGTCAATGGGGGTATCATTAAGATCTTAAGCTCGTTGTTTAATCAACATGGGTGACCTTAAGAATGAGGAGGGTAATAAAGTCCGGGCGAAGGGACAAAATGCGACTCTTCTCAGAATTGCATGTTCCCGTGCCGAAGAAAATCATTTTGGTAAAGTGACATGGAATGCGTTGGTCTATGAATCTCAAATTTCATAGGTATGTAAAAATAGTTTAACTTGGATCCAATTGTTTATGTCATAATTTGTTATAGGTCCAATTATATTCTCAGTTAGCACATTATTTATGCTTATTTGTCGTGTTCAATTGATAGTATACGACTCTGTAAACCTGTTAATATAACAATGTAAGAAGACATTCACAACACATAAACAACTCTAGACAATTTCTTGCTGAAACCTCTGAACAAAAAGTACTGAAATCACCTTCAAGTTAAGATTAAAAGTTAAGTTAAAATTCTCCTAATTTGGCTTTTTATGAACAGAAGTAGTTGTTACCGTTTGAAATTTACACTGAAAATGATCATGCTCATCATTAGTAGCATTATCAATAACAGGGAGTTACCATGGTTTTTAAACACTAGACGTTGTGAAAACAGTGCTCTCGATGCATGCCTTTATAATATGAAGCAAAAAACAAAACTTAATCCAGAGAGAAGTAAGATATTATATTACCTTGTTCGTGTTGTTATTTACAATTCGCAAAGCATTAATTAACTGTAACAATGGCTGCCAGCTAGTTTGCACTAATACCCTTGTGATGGTCCAAATTCATGTTATACTGAAAACAACGCGGCTGTCAGTGAAAATTGGACTTATTTCTGTATATCCACAACTTGCAGTTGATCTTAATTCCAAAACTATCATAGCATTGCGTTTTATGTGAATGTTTTCGGAGTAAGCACTGTCACATAATCTCAAGTGCCCAAATTAGAAAACTCATTATATCTGGTTTGGATACCTGCTTATTCGTTACGATGGAGATTATTGTAAGAAGATACATAGACGAATAAATCCTATAATGCTCCTATTAGGCTGTTATGCGCAGTTATCTCTTCCCCTCACTTGGGAGATAATTACACATTGCTTTATGCAAATTCAAAGAAAGCTGTTGTTTTAGCTCTCGATGGGAATCTAAAAGAAAAACTCTTTCAGAACATCCTATCTATTTTCTTTTCACTTCTGTCAAAGTGCTTGCAATTTTGCTTTCAGTAGATCAGTATCATTAGAGAAGGTCCAAAATATATTGAGGACAATAGGAAATAAATGTCTTCTTGTTATAAATTTCGATACACAGAAGAAGCAATATTATGAAAACCTAGTAAATAGCATATATAAAAAAGTTAGGACAGCTATTTGTGAATAAAAAGACGTCTTATTAGGTTGTGTATTATTTCAATGATATTTGTGGCCATTGCATACTTTGTGTAAGGATAATTCACAATAATATAATGTGATTACAAAAAGGAGTCCCTCTTTTGTGGTTTATAGTGGAGAAAGTGAGCTTACACTGAGCTTGAGAACTAGCATGGGGATCAGCTACTCCGACTTCTTTATCAAATACTCTCTAAGCTTGCTTAATTCTTTATTGCCATTTTCAGTGGCTGATGAGGGGATCACTTGTCCCCCTCCCCTCCCCTTGTATTCTTTATTGCCATTTTCATGGGCTGATGAGGGGATCACTTGTCCCCCTCCCCTCCCCTTATAATCTGGCGGCTCTCATATCATTAAGGTATATTTGAATTGGGAATTTGACATCCCCTCCCCAACGAAGCCCTTGAGCTGCCTCTAAATTGGTGCAGTAGAATGATGCGAGGAGTTCACTTATTTCACGGTGGTGATGAATATGCAGGCCCCTAATCAATAGGCTGGCATCAAAATCTCATACGTGACCAAAATAATTGAGATCAGCAGTAATTTTCATTTTAGAAATTTCGCATTTCGAACGACATTTTAATATTGAAGTGTTCTTTAATTTGATCACGTTTTTGCAACATTCTTTCCACCACACACACTTAAAATGCACAACGTTGCCTTGAAAGTTGAAACAATTAATTTCTAGGTTTAATAAATGGTAAATTTATTTTCCGTTCTAAAGATATTTTATGCTCGAAATGATTCATGAAACATTCAACAGAAAATGCACTGTATGGTAATAGACACGATGACATTCAACTGCTACACTGTAAAAAGTCTAAACACTTTTATAAACGCTTTTCTGTAACACTTTATAAACACTTAAACACGTTTAAATGGAAATCATAAACACTACTAATTAGAAGTTATCATTATTGCCTGTATCCACGTTTATTTTTGGAACTCTTCATAAACACTCAAACATGTTTACATACACACTAAAACACGTTTATTATGAATATTTTGGAACACTTTGACACGTTTAGACACGTTTAATATGGAATCATTTGTTTATAAACTTATCGTCTATAAACATCTAAACACACATCTCAACGTGTTTAAGTGTTTATGAAGTGTTCAAGATTCCCAATTAAACATATAGGATAAACGTGTCTAAGTGTTTACGAAGTGTTCCAAAACTAAACAGGGACTTTTAATATCATACAGGCGATAATGATTACTTCTAATTAGTAGTGTTTATGATTTCCATTTAAACGTGTTTAAATGTTTATAAAGTGTTACAGAAAAGCGTTTATAAAAGTGTTTAGACTTTTTTACAGTGTAATAAGCATTTTGAGATATAATATACTGACAATGACCTCCAGATGTACTTTTTCATTGTCAGAAGCGTAATCTCCTTCTACCTTAAAAAAATCAAAGTATTTTAATCAAGATTACCCACCTTCCTAATCGAAAATGTAAATCATGGTTATCCATTTCGTATTTTTTTGCAGATGATGTTTTGATTTGATATATTTATTTATTCTCCACTCATGGGTTTGGTTGCACCTGTCAGCTAAAACTGTTTATCAAAACATGGGAACGAGTTTATGGATTACATTCATACTGATCTCACATTCTACACCTCTACGTAGGTAAATTATCACTAAAATTTCTTTTACAGTTTGTCGCCATATGTTTTTTTTTTATATATAAAAGAAAGAAGTTAAATGTCATGATAATCCCTGTATTCGTTGCATGAAAGATTTGCAGTGAATACATTCACTCTTAAAACAATTGTTTGAAAACTATTCGGTTGTTTAAACATAATTATGAACCTACCAGCAGTTGTTTTTAAAAAAAATCCCCATATGTTTTACATAAATTAAAAAACAACAACATCAACAACATTTTGTACGTTAATATGTTTAACAACCTAATGATTTTTAAACAACTGTTTTAAGAGTGTTCAATACTGAGGAACCACTTTCAATTCGATTAACATAAACAACATGTATAAAGCCACTGTAGTTTGGATGTTTTGGTGGAAAAGGGTTTAACTGATCAAACCTCCCACCCAATGTAAAACCTCTCTGGCATTTGAATGTATTAACGTTAATGTCAATGGAATATTACGCTGAAGTTGACTGTCTGAACATACCTGCCGTATTCCGCCTCGTCTGTCCCTAACGAGGTATTAAACACGATGTATTCAATACCACTCGTTGGTGAGCAATTTACCATTAAAATCAAATCTTTGAAATGAATGCACTGATTAATAAGGCATGTAGCTTTTTAGTAGACGCAGTTCCAATATTGTAATATTTGGCTTTTTATCAGTTTTGATTGTCGGCTTCTTTCATGAATATGAAATAATGAATAGGTCTTAGGAAAAGAACGGTTAATTCTGTGGCAAATTCCACCATAATGCCTGATGCTTAGAAAACATCAACAACATGATTTTCATGATAGAAAAAAACCCCCATAGTTCTAACAATGATCTATTTCATTCATGCGATTTTACTCTGATGAGTGCATGTCGAAAAGCTTCAGTATGTCCGTGTTCAATGCTATTTTCCGATTTTGCACTACCAAACACCTATTCACTCATCTATTTCCTCATTATAAACTTGACCGTGGAAATAGCGAATGAATCATAGCGCAAGAGCCTTTGCATGCCAAGAGTGTGGAAGTAATAAATTCTGTTCTGTATCAATATGTGATAGCAGGAAAAACATATAGGTAGGCTGGAAAACATCAATTACAGTGAAACAAAAGGCGAATGGCTTACGAGAGAAACTCTACCGGTATCGTATTTACAGATTTCGTTCAAGGGTATTATGAGATCGTTGAATATGAAACCAGTCATGGTTTTGATGATTATTAGAGAGATGAGCTTTGTTAACTTGTTTGCAAGATCTAAATTAATCGATCATTTTTTTAGAGTGAGCGAAATAAATTCATTTCTGTTTTAATAAATGACTGTAATAAATGATTTTGATACTTGTATGCACTGATTCGAAACAATAATTCACAAGAAAATGCATTGTTATGATGTCATTACCTGTCCTCAATCCCTCAGCTGCCGATACAATACATATCAGGCAAATTAATTTGTTCGAGCCCCGAGCACTATAATCTATGAATTCTATTGCAAAAGAAAAGCGGTTTTGTACATGTACGGGAAATGAAGCTGTTCGGATTGCACTGTTCGCGACGGTGTTGTTTTTCCTCTTTTCCCCAGAAACATAGGTACTGTTGTGCAAAGACGCATTCCATTTCTTGTACAGTATAAATTGTATTTATTGATTTGTTTATAAAATAAAGAATTACATACCGAAATGAAACTACAATTGAAAATCACTTTCTTTTTCCTATACTCTTATTCTAATCTTTTTTTGTATTTATTGATTTGTTTATAAAATAAAGAATTACATACCGAAATGAAACTACAATTGAAAATCACTTTCTTTTTCCTATACTCTTATTCTAATCATTTTGTTTAAAGACATCTCCCGAGTTGCTTTAAAAAAAGGCGATTTCTGTATATACAGGCAGTAGATGTATTCTGTGGATCAGTAGACTATAGAGAAATAATGGAAATTCACTTTCGTAATCTCAGTGATAGACTTCCAATAGTGCGTATCCCCTGAGCATGATCTGACCAATGCGGTGATGCGTAGTATACAGCACGCAAGTAGGAAAGTGCGACTTTAGTCAAACATAAATCTTTGTGAAACACCCCCCTGTGTTGTTCATGTGCACAAGAAAAATCACGTTTTCCACACTATGTGTCTGTGCTTATTACAGCCATGCACTTTGCTTTTTTTTATATTCAACCCTCATCTAGAAAGTGCTTTCATGCAGGCATTTCCAGAACTAGTTATTACCTATCAAAAAAAAAACAACCACTTCCGAAGTTTGAAGATGATCATGATGATAAAGAATCAAATTCCAGGATAACAGAGAAAGGAAGTTACAACGTGCTGTTAAACAAGCGATTAAGTAAAATTCAATTGATAGGAAACCAAAACTAAGTAATTCATCAAGGCTTCACCTAGCAACACACCCATAAATCATGTCTTAACCCATAAAAGGGCTATCACACATGCCAAAAATGAAAATGAAAATGAAAATGAAGAAGCAGAAGAAGAAGAAGAAGAAGAAGAAGAAGAAGAAGAAGAAGGAGGAGGAGAAGGAGGAGGAGGAAGAGGAGACGAAGAAGAAGGAAAGAAAAGAAAAACAAAAGAAAAAGAGGAGGAGGAGAAAGAAATGACGGAAATCGAATAAAAGTTCAGACTTGATATGGGGAAAATTGGTTTGGAATTTTACTCTAGGCATCAGTACTTAACGTGCTAAAAGTGCTATCATGACTATTGGTAGGGTTGTCGCTAGCAGTGATCACAAGAGAACAATTACTGTACGCCTAGCACTGTAAATTTCATCTTGTCTCTAGGCTATAGTGTCTACCTGTGTCTGTCACTTCACCTGTATCTATCTTTCCGTTTCTCTGTCATTCAAGTCTCCGTGTACTTCTGCTTTTTTTCATTTGACGCCCAGGTTGATTCCAACCAGTCTTCAATTAAATATCATTTAAAGCTATCGAAATAATAAAATAAAAGCTTATCTATTTCTTAGTGTGCTTTTTCTATGACATGAATCTCAGTGTATATTGAAATACTTTTGTGTTGTGCTTTGGTTATAATCCTGGCATAGCTCCATGGAGTAACAATAGTCTTTTCTACGGTTTAAAAAAAATTATAACCATAGTGTTGAATCAAAACAAGATTTCTGAAGACGGACATGAAATCAGTATTTCAAACGAAAAGGTCTTTAAATCATCCTTAATTCCCCTATCACTACAACCTTTGAAGAAGAAGATGAAGCAACATGTAGAACGAATTGTATCATTATATCTACTAAACTTTAGCTTTCCTGTTGACCGTTCTTAGTATCACCTCTTTTCGTGTTAATCCTCGGAGAGACCTACAAGAGAGTGTCATGCCATTCCAAACATGGAAGATAAGGTCGCCCTCACGTCGCAAGAGAATCAAGAATGGGAGGCTCGACATGGGAAGGTAATGACGTACTCCAATCTTAGAAGCCTCTGAGTACCAACCGTCGAATAATCAATAGCGAAACGCAAAAGGTGCTGTTTTAGTCTATTCCAGAATTATATTCATATTTAGTATGTATTTTAGGATGCTATGAAGAAATGAAAGCACTCTGTATGTTGTTGAGGAAACACAAAATTATCCTCGACCATGTCGACTGAAGTGTTTTGCTGATTTTACGTTCTCTGATCAACCCTTGACCTGGCTTTTAAAATAATCAAGGGTAAACTCTCCTGACTTAAAACCTTTCCGTACACTCATCGTTCTTTCTTCACCTTTGGAAATATTTCATTTTAAGCTCTAAGAGAGCTAATATTTAACTTATTCTCGCTCTGCGCAGATAATTTTGCTGTACAGTGAAATACCGTTTCATTACTCCAAATGCCAATATTAAAACCAAATCAAAAAGCTTATTTCTATGAACAACACTTAACAAAGTTATCAAATTTCTATCGAAAGATTATTTATTTCGATTACTTATTACATAATGTCCTAGATCGTATACAACCCATTCCCCCTCCCGTCTCCCCCTCTCTATCTCCCCTACTAATAATAAGAGATGTCGTGATCTAGTGGATACGTCTTCGTAGTACGGATCTTGAGGTCCGAGTTCGAGTCCCGCCGCGGTACTAATGTCCTTTGGCAAGATATGAATCTACATTTGCCACTCTCCACCCAGCATGCCCAGGTGTTAAGTGAGTACTCGGTAGGAAGCAAAATTCATTGCGGTTTGTTTAGCATTGCATTGTGCAGTTATGTTTGCAAAAAGGCACCTGGCTGGAATACTCCTTAGGGAGTGGAGAAGGTGCATACATTGTGTGCGGGCCAGCCTGAATCCTATGACCGGGGTACAAATATTTCCTTAAAGCGCTCACATCGGAGATGTATTATGCGCTTATTTTTATTATTACTCTATCCTATTCTCTCGCTATTTCTCTCCCCCCCCCCCTCTCTCTCTCACTTTCTTGTTATCGATGTATACTCGGCCTTTTCACATGTCACTCTCTGTCTTTGTCTTCCTGTCTTTAACTCTGTCTCTGTCTGTCTTTGTACATCTATATCCATGATCTCTCGTGCACTTTACCAATCTTTATCTTTCCTCTCTCTCTCTCTCTCTCTCTCTCTCTGTCACACACACATACACACACACGCACCCACCCATACGCACTTTGTAGTTTATACATTTATATCTCGTTCACTCCATATTGTGCCCCCTCTCTCTTACTATCTCTCTAAGCATTTCATAACACATAATGTATTCATTACATGGTTAAATGTCTAGGAGGGTGCAGGTCTCCAGCAAGTATTGATTATTAGAGAGCGGCTGTATATATATCCATGATGCACTGGGAGAAGTCCGACCCGAAGCACGCTCCACGGGAATAAAACACGCTGGATTCGCAAACTGTTCTTTGTATTGGGTCGAACCTGATATAGTCAGTGTGACGTAAACTGGTCGAGATACCCAGACTAGAAAGTTCACTTCCCCGGTTATCCCATGTCTCAAACATCTGAACATCTTTGCAGTGATCGAGTATTGCTATACCTCCAGCGTACCTCCATTACTTTTTCACCTCTGTCTTTCCATCATTATCATTCTGTCATAAGTTATTTGCGCATTAATATCTTAATTTTGTTTCTGTGTATATGAATCCATTTTGTAAATCACATTTGTTTCCGTAACAGTTTACCAATCTGTTTTAATCAATTCGAATTTTGTGTTTGTAATACACTTTTTCCCCATACCTCCGAAACGCTCCCGTAATACTACAGTTACATCCTGTCTTATGGTCACTTTCAAATTTGCGACTTTTTGCATGTGCGCGTCTGCAGACAGCCGCGGTCGGCCGTGGGCCACATCTTGGATTCGTACGTATTTATGTCTCATGGTCACGACTGGTCGTACAGCTTTTTGCATCTCCCCTTGACGTCTTACACCCTCGGGATCCTCCAAATAAACACGGCCCTCTTACTTACAGGAACTCTTGAGGCGCGATTTGCTACGGCTCCATATGGCAGAGACCTTCGCAAGAAACTCGTGCGATGTGCGCAAGGAGCTCGTGAAGAGGTATGATGGCTGCACTTGTCATCTGCGTTCATCAAAACATAGCCACTTGCAGAGATTGTTGGACATGTCCAACAGCCTTCTTGCGTGTCTTGCGTGCTCCTATGCTTGGTAAAAAAAAAACGTGCAGACCCGTGAGTCCGACACAAGGATTTTCTGCGAAATCCATCGCAGATAGCACGCAGAGAGGTGCACGACCTGTTTTGAGCAACCGTTAAACCATAATTAGTATTCCAGGCAGGTGAGTTATTCCTCTAGGGCAACTCTCTTATGCTTTTAGAACGGAGAATTAATGCGTTTATTCATCCTTTAAGGGCTATTCAAGATCAGAAACGCTTTTCTATTTTACACAATTATGCGAAGCTAATGCCATTATTTACGGCATCCAAGCGAGAGACAAACGACCGAACACGAGCTATTTTTCAAGAACTTCTCCCACTGCTAATATCTTCTATACATCACATAAATCTTACTGCCATTTCATGGATAGAACTTCTTGAAATAAAGAAGTAAAATGAAATTCATATGAAGAACGATAATGAGCAAATTATGAAAGGAAAAAAAAAAGATAGGTGAAATCTTTATCTATAACGTTATCTATACTCATCTGCTCATTGCCTACAAGAACCAGTCATTTCTACAGGAAAAGGGAAATCACAAGTTATCTCTACTTATTTCATTTGTTTCTAGTTTCTAAGCCCTCTTTCAAAGCAAATTTAGAAAAATGGTCATCTTCAACTCTAAATAGTTTTTAGAAAATCCTTTTAATCAGGTATATATTCCCTGGCGTTCTGGTAAGAGGAGGGCTTGGGGATGTACGGTCCCCGAAAATTCAAGTCCAAAGAAAAAGAATGAAAAAGTACCAATATGAAAAAAAATATAATTTTTCTTAAAAAAAAAAGAGTATAAAAACTGCTTGTAAAGCGGACCCTCTGAGACTGTGAATAGGACCACTCTTCTTTTATGAAGAAAACGCCTGTGATTGAATAAACAAATAAATACATGAATAAAGAGATGAATGAATTAATAAATAAATGAATGAATAAATAAATCAATTAATCAAAAATATAAATAAACAAAAACATTCACCTCGTCAATATTTGATGAATCATGTTTGGACATGGTCATGGGGTATTCTCCTGTCACTGCCTGAGAAGATATCAAACTAAACTCATGAGACAATGCATCCATGCAATTTGATGTGCGTGCCCAAATATCTGGTTACGGGCGTTAGACAAACATGAATTGCTATGGATGACGACTGCCAACAGGCAAAGTTCGGAGGTGCTGCTTCAGTACCACAGTTCAAATCATCTACTCCAGATGTTAAAGTAGTCACCAATGAAACTATAAAATGTTTCCTTACAAAATGCATGCGTATTATGCATCAAGTTATGTTCTGTAACTCGTCCACCGTGACCATGGTGACGATCGTCTGCTCGTGTAAACGATGATGCCACTGATGTTGATGATTATGATGATAATGATGATGGTGGTGGTGGTGGTGGTGGTGACGATGATGATGATGATAATAATAATGATAATTATAATGGTGGTGACGATGATGATGATGATGATAATAATAATAATGATAATTATAATGGTGGTGGTGACGATGATGATGACTATGTTGATAAGGATGGTGGCAGTGTGTCGTTGAGGTGGTCATGATGGGAATGATTATATTTAACAATAAATATTTCAGTTCGTACTTAAGTGCATTACCTTTCTGTGATTTCAATCAGATTACCACGTTGAAAGGAAGATGAAGGTTAAAATGGTTAGAGAGGACATAAACTGTTTCTCGAAGTTCATACAGCGTAATTCATTACTTTGATGAATGAGCTTTGGAATGGTACCTTTTTCTTTATGTGGCCTGGATGATTACATCTGTAACCTTGGCGCCATGATCCTATACATAAACAATTCCTGTAAAGAGCACGCTTCGGTCCGGCCATTTTGGGACTGGTATAATGGGGTGGGCACAGTATTCATGGGTGGGTGAAATTGGATAGAACAAGGTAGGTGCTTCTCTCCCTGTATCCTCTTCCTTCACTGTCACCCCTCCTTTTGTGTCATTCGCTTGGGGGCCACCTACCCCCTTCCCTATCGTAGATCAACATTTCCGGCTGTCAGCAGAAATAGGATACAAGCTAGGGTACCTGGGTAAAAGGTTCCTGAAAGAAAAATGCACTTAGTGGCAGGTCATTGCATGTATGTCATCCCTGTCCTTGTCTTTATGTGTAGATTTACAGACTCCAGCTGAATTCAGAATGAAGATTTATTTTCCTTCTCCTAAACGGATGCATGCAAAACGTTTGTTTTCAACCGTCGCCTTTTCAGAATATTATTAGTTCCGACGCTGTTCCTTTTAGATAATTGCTAATACAGCTTCAACGACCCTAACTGCAATCTTGAGTGGGTCCAGTAAATAGTGGTTCTCTATAATGAGTTTTTCTTTTTTAAAGCTATTTATTTAGACAAGGCAATGACGAATTCTGACCAAAAACATTCACTAAAGCATGTGAACTTGACCGACTTCTACAGCTGAAGGTAGTGAGTTTACAAATCTTCTTGAATTATTTGTCTTTTATATTTGGGACCCTTTTGATAACCCTTTCTTTTTCTATGGATTAAAGAAAAAGAAATGGTTTAGATGAGCTGGCTACAACATCATATAGCCCTGTGGTTGTATCAATAATTTAAGGACCTCATGGAAGAAAAGCATATTCAAAATGGGCTATCCGCCTTGAATATTTCTCATGTATACATTTTGTGTGTTATGTTTCTTAAAGAAAATGAAAACAAACAAAATAATAAGAGTAATATCTCGCCGCATTCATATAGCGCATATCACAAATATGTGTTTGTGCATCGCAATGAAAGGAAAAGAAAACATAACAACAATAGAGCAGAACGACAAGAGGGAGATATACTCTACAAACTTTGTCAAATTACCAGTAACATTGGACACTGTTTCTAAAAAGAAATGTCTTGAGGTGTGGTTTAAAGTTGTCAATAGTTTCACAACATTTGATTGTTTTTCTGGCACCTTTTTCCAATGCTCGTCGATGTGATTATTTTCTGGCACCTTTTTTTCCAAAGCTGGATGGAACCCGAAAAGAGCGTGACCCATAAAATTGTGTATTTGCTTACAACATGTACAAGTGGGGTTGCATGAAAAACACTTCGGGTAAGATCCCAACTTTTCTGTTTGATACGCACTGGACGGTGTGCAAGCAATGTTTGTTGGGTTTTCCATTACCGTATGAAGAAAATAGATATTGCAAATGAGCTGAGGTGAGGTGATAGAAACAGGGAGAGAGAGAGAGAGAGAGAGAGAGTGAGAAAGAGAAGGATGTAAAGTGAGAAATAGTGAAAGAGAGTTGATGAGAATTAAGTCGTATCATTCCTTAATTATTCATTCCCTCGGATGCGAGTGGGCGAACATGAAAGTTAAATCTTCTCACGAATTCCTCGAAGACTTAAGAGATCCTATGAAATAGCAACCTTACTCGTTACTGATACAACTATGGTTGCAGTAAATGTCCCAATTAGTGAACAGTATCAGTCATTTGCTTACCAGATCGCCAGAGGATCAGAGAAGGTGTTAACAGGAACGGTAATCTACACTAACACCTATCATGACCGTGAAGATATTTTTAAAACCAAACGACATCGAATCGAACTAATAGCTTTCTTAGTTATATCTGAATCTCTCCTCGTCGGAAAAAGCGGTGCATATAGATCCACATCTCTCTGGCATTTGTTTCAATTTCTAAAATATTAAGAGAATTGAGAACATTTTCAGACTTGTCATTTGCGACTCCCAATGTAACGACCTGTATAACCAATGATGAAATTAAAGAATTTCAAGAATCAGAACAATTCAGAACTCCTTAAACCTGCAAAATGATATATCGCGTTAGTTCTCACTCAGTTTATAGGTTGGAAGAGAGGATGTAATATTCAATAGAAATAAACCAAATTGAGCGAAGGAGACGAATAAAGTCGCTTAAGCAATGTTAAGTTTAATAAACACTTTGATACTTTATATAGGCGCCATTTTCTGTCTTGACTATTAAAAAAAAAATATTATTTGCATACTTTAGCATGACGTAAGGTATACACCCTGGTATACTCGTTACTCGGGGCCCTGGCTCCTCTCGTAATTTCCGTTGTGTTATTTCAGTTTCTGTGGCTAATGAAAGTTTCAGTAGACATGGTAGACGGGTTATTGAAACATGGAGGAAAGATCTCGACAGATGAAAGTTTTTTTTTCGAATTCCTATCACTTCTTTGCCTGTTTTAGTTCTCTGTAGACATGGAACATTATTCAGAGCTAGTTTTGATTCGTTTGATACTGATTTATATACACGCACACACCTATCCACTCCCACACAAAATGTCACATTAACAGCTCTGTACAGTATAATGATTAAAGATGCATTATTCATTGCATCTAACATCACAATGAACAGGACGGTGAGTTCAGTTGGGAGTGAGGATTGGCTGGTATTTTCGGAAGGAAGAGGCAACAATCTGTTCCAGGAAATCTTAGTTCCTTCAGAGTTCAATTTGAGTTTGCCTTGTAATAAATTATGTATACAAAAATGATGGCCAAGTCATGCATGGCAACCAGATTTCTTTGAGGATATTTTTCTAAATCCATAAAAAGAGTATTCTAAAGGTATTAACATGATACGATCATATTAAAGGTATTGGCGCTGTTATACTTGATTCTCTAATATTCTGTATTCAGAATAAACAATGAAAGACAGGTTTAAAATGTCACAAAAGCAGCACTTTGAGGGGCATAATATCAAACCAAATTGAGAATTTTCAAGAAAAGCCTGATTGGTTTGTCATTGACGGACTTTTTTCATAATGCAAAAGTTTGAAGGCCTGTAAAAATTATAATAAAATGTGTTAAGCTACTTTATGTTTAATTGTGAAGGACATCGTACAAGGAGTTGAAATTAAAAAAAAAATTGGTTGCCCTTGTTGTCTGATTTAACTGGAATCCATAAAATGATAGATGTCACGGACGGACAGAAATGTCACTCTTAACCGATCAGACTCAGTAACAAGTTTTAACACCGGATAGTGCGATGATGAAGTTTCTAAAAGAATGCAAGGTATGTTTCCAAAGCGCATATCCATCAAAGGGAAACATCATATAACCTCTTACAGTGCTACATCCATGGATTTTACCCTGTGCCTTTGTTCATAGTGGCCAGAAGCTATACTTCAAAATCTTATGCAACAGTTATTTACAAATCGTTTGTCCAAAATGATAATTATTACGTATTTCTACTATTGTCAATATATTATGCTATGTCTCTTTTGATTTACAAATTGAAAAGTATCTGGTTTTGATATACGAATTATTGTCGTAATATTACTACCATGATTACCATATCGAAATCATTGTAAATCTAAGCCAATCGTTCACTTTCCAATCACTATTTCCTAAGCGAGGTTTACAAAAAACAAGGGTACCTTACGGGTACCTGTTTATCTCTGATTCCAAATAATAGATTGAGCTGTCAAGCAATGAACATTGCTTGACATCCCTCGTAGAATACATTCGTGTTTCCTCGTGAATAAATTATGATTATGAGGTATCTCATGCAAAAACTTTCCGAAGGTCAAGAAAAAATAAATTAACATACAGACAGTTACCGTTTCTTAACTCTTAACATTCTAATCGAATTTGTAAAGAAGACCAAGCTTTTCATCTGTACAGCTATCGACGGCGCCATCAAACTTAAACCTCTTCCACCCACTCTGATCAAGGTAGATATCTTTATCTTCCCTTGATGCAGTGGCGTGAAGCATCCAACTACCTTCCCATCAGTAAGCTAGTGTCTCGTTGTGACGGTGAAATCGATTCCATTCTCTTACGATGCCTTAGCAGCAGTCTGCTTCTTATACAAACATGTGCAAGAAATCTTAAGCATTAAACAAAACAATACATAATACTGATTGTGGGGAAGGGGGGGGGGGATAACGGGAAATATACATTACTCATTCATTAAGTAAAGTGAACAAGTTTCCTACCAAGAATATTAAGATCCATAGTTTCAATGTTATTTTGAAAATAGTGTCAGACAAAGCAATTATTCTTTTCTTCTTAACCATATTAACGATCCCATGACAAGAACAGCCTTATTACCTTTCAACAAAAGTTCCTCTGTTTTCACACCCTGTGTATTCAGCGAGGCGAGCTGACCTTATTGTTTCATGGACATGATCTTTGAAAGAAGCTGGAAAGGAGTAACTGGAACTCCAATTAATCTGTATATTATCAAGGTAATAACAATAGAGGACTTCTCCATGTCTGGCATACCATGGATGCATGCATCTCTTTTTGAGAAGTCTGGACAGTGTTAATGTTGGTTTTGGTTGTAATGGCGATCAGTCAATTTGACTATTATTACCAAAGCTAAGGGGTTTTTTTATAATTAGAATTCAATATTTCATATACAAGCAAGTTTTATTGAAAATGTAAATATTTGCAATCAGCTTTTCTCTCTTTTTAAATTTTCATTTATTTCTTTAATCGAAAAAATTAAAAAGATATATGGTATCATGCCAGGTTACCAGATCCTGACAGTTCTAGGGCGGCACCGTCCTGACAAACCTGCTTGTGAAATGTACGAAAGCTTCTCGGAAATATTTTCCTATGTCTCTTGGGTGCAGACGGTGGGCTCCCTTTGGGAAACCACCTTGATATCTAGAAACTCCAGAAGAAAGGAAAGGTTTTTTTTTTCTTGAAATAAAGAGAAGATCTTTTCCGAGGAAACTAGTTTCTCGAAAACTTGCAGAATTTGTCCAAAATAATTTAATCATTTTAGTTATAGTACACATGTCCTTACAGAGTGGAAGCATGGAAGCATTATATAGTACAAGACCGAAAAACATCCACACATATTGTTACAAAAAATGTCAAATTTCAAAATATTTTTCACGATGAGAAGTGTTGGAAATCTATTTTTGCTGTTTCGAGGAAAATCTATAAAAGTCTTCATGAACCACTGGGAAAGGATGTTTATCCTGGTTTGGTTCGGGTGCTAAACAAGAAACCGAATTCATGTATACACACCATATTTTGACTTAGGTATTGTTTTTATTTTTCTAATTATTTAACCTTATTATCTAATCTTATCTTCTTTCTTTTACAGTTTATACTATACAGCAATTATGTGCGTGTCATCCTGGTATTTATGAGCAGTGCTTCTAACCATGATAATCTAACAATGGAGACCAAGGAGAGTCTTCTGATCATAATAAATCAAGTTCGGTTGTTTCAATTGCTTCTAGTGTCGGGGGGGGGGGGGCATAACACATACCTTATCACTACATTACCAAACATCAAATCTACATTTCTTAAAATGGGTGGAGAGTTTGTTTCTCTTTAACATACAACAAATATTGTTCTGTGTCGCCTCCCCAGCATCCCAAATAAAACAGGCTGATAGTGAGCATGGTGCTATACAAGACTCTTTAGGCATTACGACAATAAGACAGTGTACAGAGCTGAAAACAAACCTACCAGCATCTATCAGCGATGATAGTTGGCAAACGTCTCAGGTTTCTTAGTGAAGGTTGGATCAATACCAAAGAGAGATAATTACCAGCTTTGGTGTATACGTTACAGCAGTACGACCTTCCTGATGAGTTTAATCGAGTTTATTTGAGGTTTTTTGTTTGCAGATGCTCAGTGCTGAGAGGGAAAGAACTGATGGACAAGGTTTACGACCGCCTGTTAGAAGTTATGCAACTGAACCTGAACTTGATTTTGATTTAAAGGTACACATGCATCAACAATAATTATTCTATCAGGTCGAAATAAAAAGAAACGAATGTGATGCAAAATTCAATGACATGTTTTACACATTAATGCTTTTCTTTGAATGAACAATGGTATTTTTCCTTTTTCTCCGCTGTTTCCAGAATTGAAGCTGTATGTGTACGTGGTAGACCTAGGGCAAAGGGTCCAGGTTTCCCATCCCTGGAAATATTTAAAAATCTTTCTTTTTTTTGTGTGTGTTGTTATGTAGGTCCTAAACCATTATTTATTCGTAAAATTATACGTATGTCATTCTCTTTGCATCCTCATGCAAAGCCGTAAACTGGTGTTCCATGGATTTCATGTACTTACATTCCGGCATGAATAACTTGATTCACCAAGATATTAATAATGCCTAAATAGAAATCATACTTAACACATCACAGCTGTATCTTGCAGCTATAAAATGGATCTTAAGCAAACCCGCAATATGTAGTAACGCTTCAACATCAGACATACGCCGTCAGCTTCCGCAAGCGGTGTACCATGTTTTCATTGCAAATAATTTACCAAAAAACAAAACAGGCACGTTTGAGAGCGAGAGCGAGAGCGCGAAGGATGGGAGGTATGCGCCCGTGGGGTTGTGTGCTTACCATGGTGTGGGCGTATGTGTGTGTGTGTGGGGGGGGGGTGAGGAAGAATACGAAGACACGGATTCATCTTTCTGGCGTATTATCCATTTTCCTTGCAATAGGTCCATTTTCTGCAAAAGTCCAAAGTTGAAGATAAATAGAGGTGATGGGCATCGGCTTACGTCAATGAAACCGAATATGAAAGAAAATATTACTCGTATTTGACGGCACACCACACTACACCACTCTACTTTTCTTTATCTGCTTGTTGTCTTTTAACATATCGGTAGCATTAGGATTCTTCACCACCCCCTGTGGCGGTACCGATTCAGATCGGTATCAGAGGAAGAGTGTTATTTCACTCAGAGCGCTTTGATTGCGAGGATTCGACCCAGCCACGATAACCACTGAATATAGTAGTAACTCAAAATGCCAGTATAACCCAGGAATTAAAGAAGGTTAGAATATAGATAGTGAAAATATGACAATAATAATAACAAGAGGAGCAAACAGTGGCAGATGTTAAAATGAAGGATTAACTCATGCGCAAAGTATGGCGTTACCAAAGAAGTCCAACATAAAAACAAATTACCAACGTCGTTATGGAGTAACATTAACGGCTCTACTAATGTCAAAGGTCTGAGTGAGGACATTTCCTTCTCAAATTCAATGAAAACAATGATAAACTGGAAAGTACGCGAAGAATATTACCGCCAATCAGATTTTGAAAAAGTTAAGGGATGATAAGAAGATCAAAATTGCAGAATAAAGGCTTTAAAAGATAGATAGAAAGCCTACTTCTCGTTTCCTCTTAATTCTAAAAGCACTGATGTAACAGTAAATTTTTTATTTTACACTTAAACAGTGATTTTTGATACATTTTCTTCATAGTAAATTTGTGTACCCTGTGAAATGTGAGTTTTAAGATTCCTCATTTCTCATTCTCATCGTAGGCTGTAAGATTTTGTCTTTCTCGAGACTAATCGGAAGTTTAGATATATGCTAATATGATAATAATGATAATCAATAACGTGATCATTTATTTTTTTCCATATATATGTTTGAAACAGTTGTATATTTGTACCTTTAAAATAAATATACCCTTCTTGATATTTATAGATAAAATATATGAGTATTGTTCGTTAATATGTGAAATAAACAATATATCCAAGATGACATGAAGGCTTGGTAACTGATGGGAGGCACAGATGTTTGTGAACTGTACCGTAAAATTGCTCACATGAAAATGAGACATGAATGATCACATCCACACTGACTGCTTACGAAAACATTGAATTATTTAGACACGAACCTCTTCCATTAGTGCTCAATCAGATCTGCAAATGTTTAATTATTGCTAAAATCAACGACAGCGTGGTATATAAACTGTACAAAGAGAGCACGTTGGAAGCCATCAACGGGAAAACGAAAGTCTGGTCAAATAAGCAGAGGGAAGACTTTGAATAATTAAAGAAATAATTTTATATTCAAACAATACAGAATTCATCATGTCATGGTAAGAGGAGTATGACCTACTTTCAATTGGGAAGACCAATAACCTCTCGCATTTAAAGGTTCGTTACCAAAGCGTTGAAGCCGTGTAGCGATTATGTCAGCATTTATATAATCACTTTTCTCAATATAAAGGGGGTGTAAGATGTGACAGCCCCTTTTAAAATTTAATTCATGTGCCTTGAAATAATGTTGCCAGAATTATAAAGATATGACGGACATCTTCCTTAGTTAATTTTTTAAAATTACTTCTGTCTGATCTTTAGTTTGCTCTAGAACTCTTTCGCAGTATTTCGCAGCCTATAAACATGATAAATTTCTCCCAATATGCCAAAATTTGAAATCATACAGAAGTATAATGTATAGAGAAATCAATGACATATTGTGTTTCTACACTATTATACATTCAAAGTAAATTCAGGAATTCGTTATAACAAGAAGAGATTTTAAAGCTGATGTACTGCCAAGCATAAGGTACTCTAATAGGGATAAAGTTTACATGATAATATACTAAAGTTTCTTCTTCAGATTAAATCCATAAAAACAAGTTATTATCCGTCTTCTAGCTAAAATATGTGCACATTTTAGGTTTATATTCACGGTGGAACTGCCAACTTAGTCAATCCTTGTATTCTAAGACAATGTCCGAGTAATCGAACGGCTCAGCCAACATGGCTAATATTCAACACTGAGTTATTCCGAGATATGCTTTTACTATTTCTCCTGCGATTTTGGAGTGTTATAAATGTACATAATCAATTTTGAAAATGCAAAATAATGCGGAATGACAAGCAAGCGTGTTGAATACCTATGTGAATCACAAACGTAGAAGTTTTAAGGGAATACAAATAAGTCATTAGGCGCTTTTAGGTTGAAACTTCGAACTTGTGATTAAGCCCTTCTATGCTTGTGGTGTTTTGTACTTTTATAATCCTTCTACCTTTAACATTTTCCCGCATAGCTTTTCCGTAACGCGTCGATCACACAGTAATAAGAAAAAGAAGTACTGGTATATGTTCCACAGCAAGACGTGTAATGATAGTTGTGTATCAGCGTGTATTCAATAAAGGCGCCATACGCTGCGGATAAACAGGTGTGAGTAATGCTTTCCAATTGCCTGCCATTCAATTCCACATGTCTGACTTTCTTAAGATTCAACAGCTCAGCAACACCTCTCAAAATCCTGTTGACGTGTTGGCAGAGAGTCAGCATGGACTGTTAATGAGCCGCTCAAAATGAAAACACCTCGCCTTATAGTAAATGTACTTATTGAAAGCTAAATTCAATACAATTTGTAAAATGCATGTGGTAATAGACCTGTTTACTAATGTATTCAAACTTAGACACGTCTCCCCTCCAGAACTGTGGGTTATTATAACTATTTAGTTTACCGTTTAAGCATGGAATCAGGCTTGCATACATTACTAATTGTTACAATGTTGGTCAAGCCCCTAGCAAGATTCCTAATTATCCTTGTGAAGAGAAACAAATTAGTAAACAGATCTACTGACAGGAATGTTATTGAAGATAACTTTTCTAATCCTTAAACTGCTAGAAAATACAGACTCGGAAAACTTATTAAAAACACCTGAACGCATAATGATTTTTCCTTCCCTCCTACCCTTGCATAAAGCACACACTCAACAATGATTTTGTGCATTGCTTCTTTTTTCGCCCTTATTTCTTCTCTTTTATTCACAAGCTTTTGACGCAATACATTACATAGTGCAATACCTTCTTTCCCTACACATGGTCTTTAAGAATTTAATTTACGCTTATTGAAAAGTCTCGCGACGCTTCGTTCGGATTATGTAAGCGAAGCAAGATATTTATTAAAGTCCAATCTGTTTAATGTCACGCTTACCGCTCTGACAAGCAGGTGTGTTTCAAACGTTCACATTGGTGAGAATTTGGCGTCTCAAGACAGTTTTGCACCATACCTATATGGCTTCAGACCAAAGCTGCGCTCCGAGTGTATGCATGGGAAAAAAGCTGTGGTTGTGTTAACTCTGTTGAATGATAGAACGTATGCGATTTGAAATTGAGCATTTTCTCCAACGTTCACACAACAACCAGCTGAATAATTTGAATTGAAACCTTTCAGTCCTCCCTGAAAGTGCAATAAGTCAGTCTCATTTCATCATCTACTTTTAGGTGCTCTCACCTAAAGGTGCTCTCACCTACCTACGGCTATGGACCGTATTTAGCCGAGTTTGTTAGTACTGACATGAAGTATGACGGTCACTACTACGGCCAAACTCGATCCATAATGGTCAAGTACGGTTCATAACGGTCAAGTACGGTCCATGACGGTCTTATAACGATTGATGTAAGGTCGTTGTACGGTTTACTTCAGTTATTTTGGATCAGTCGGTCTGACTCGGTCGGAAAGGAAGTTTTGAACATGTTCAAAACTTTCTCTCCAACCGTCAGTTACTACGGTCTGTACTATGGTTAATAGAACGGTTCTTGCACGGTGTAATACGGCCTTATTACGGCAGTATGACGGTCCAGAACGGTCCAGAACTGTCAGTGACGGTCACTTAACTGTCACTGACCGTCATGAACCGACTCCAACCACCGTGGCTCTAGTGTGAGAGCACCTTAAACAACTCAGCGTCCATGAATAAGGATCGAGAGGGATGTCGGTATTGCTTTGTGGTGTTTTTCCTTGTCATCCAAAGCGATTTCATACAGCATATTTCTTCCCAGTCGATGGAATAATTATGTTGAGATGCCACAAGGATCACTTAAAGAAAGTAGGCCTATATATATTCCTTTCCAATTACGAATCCCTTCTGTTTCTTTCTTTGATCAACTAAATGTGTGTGTATCTGAGGTAGGAGAACATAAAACTTATATTCATTTCCATTGTTATTATTTTACTTCTTTCTAGTCATTCAATTCAAGGAAGAACAGACTCGGTCCCATTCTAAACCATTGCTATGATCAGATGGTCACCAAAGTATATTATATAAACACAGAAAGGGGTGAAAAGAAAATTAGATGCACAGTGCTTCAAGAGTTCCGCAAACACACACACACACGCACACACTCACACACACACACACACACACCCACACACACTATATACAAGTACATGTCACATGGCACGCATAATTCACTTTAATGATTGACATGTCACCGATTCCAGGTAAAATTGTGTAAATTTCAAGGTAACTTGAGTAAATTACAAGAGGTCTCAAAAGTCAATAAACCAAGCATCGTAGAGGAACGTGAGATAGCTGTCTGGCATGTCTCCCGAGGCCATGGGATGGAGTAGCTTTCATGTCATCCTCTCATGAAAGATACATGCCGATGCTTTGAAGGTAACAAGTTAGGGGTAAGACATGGGTAGAGGGAGTCATCTCTTGCCCACCCACTCGGAAATAGAACCACTGCAAACAAGGCATCAGAACTACATGTCTTCTCTTGGACATGGTGAACAACAGACAGAGACGTGCCTCTGCTTATCATTGGTGTTCATGCCAGTAATCAATTCCATTTTAAGTTGAGCGGATAAAGTGAAACCATGTTATGCTGACCCCTACCCCTCCACCTACCCTTCCTCGACTTTCATTTAATTCCAATTACAGAATATCGGTCGATTCGGTACGCAGGGGCAGTTAACTCCCCATACACACACAACACACACGCGCGCACGCACCTACCCACGCACGTAAGCACGCACACAATGTAAGTAATATTTCGAATGTATCCGTTGGAGTGCATGGTTCCCCCATAGGTTACCCCTCCCTCTTTTCTTGTAGAAGTGTCGACGCCTCTGAGTTGTGTATCGCAATATCGAGAGTATAATGTTTCCAAGTTAATTTCGTCAGGTGACGGCGACAAGGACCCGAGCTGATTTCTCCGCCCGAGAATTAGTGCAGAAGATATGACAGTAAGAGTTACCAGGGACACATCGTATTTTTTTTCGTCCTTTTAGAAAATTAAAACCAGCATGTTAATTTGATCTTACAGCACTTTAATGTGTCTAATGATTTCTTTTCGTTTGTATTTCAAAACCCGTTCATGAAATGCGCCGTCTAAATCACGAAACAAATTCATGTCCTACAGTCCACATATTTAAAGATAATGTGGAGTTCTGGTCATGCGAAAGAAACTGTTCCAAAGCAAGTGGGAGAGGAAGATTAGTTGTATACAAGCACAGGTGTCTAGTGTGAGCTTTGGAGATTATCAGATTGATAAAAAATTCACTTATTACTTTCCCCAAAGTTAACTAGAAGAAACTAGTACATGGGGCCACACAGAAATCTGGCATGAATGTTATATGCCCGAATTTTCAGTTTTCTCCTGTTCATGTTTCCAATATGAGGGCATTTTAAGAGCAATCCTTTCTAGGGAACTTCCTAACTGACATGGAAAGAATGAAAGCTCACAAAAATTATTTTTCGCCTTTCCCCGAACTCAAGATTCTCTTTAAAAGGGCACTGTTATTATTCAAACAAATTGCATTAGGAAATGTTATTTTTATAGATGTAATACTAATCTTTATCATCAGTATCTTTCAAGGTACTAGTCCACTACATCCTTAATTCTACACCTAATAAGATCTGTAGAAGAAAATATAAGTCATACACTTCTCTTTCTGTTTCCTAGTTTATTCTGCCTCTCTGTTTTCAATAGTAAGCGCTTTGTCATAAGAGTGATCCCCATTTTCAAGCATACTTGCTTTGAAACCATATATTTTAGTCATAACAAAGTTACATGTAATCTGCAAGTTGCTTACCTGGTTTCAAGCCTTCAAATGTCACCTTGCATAATAACGTTTCTTTCCTAGACTGCATATGTAATATATGTCCCTGTTTTCATTTCGCGAAAACATTGTTCAAGATTTCACTATATCAGTTGTATAGAGAAAACTGGTTCAGTTTCAGGGACGTTTCAAAGGCAGTCTGAAAAGAAGCGGCATTTTTTTTTTCAAACCTGAGTTCTCCTTCGAATTTTGCTCTTTGGAATCTCCCGACCCCTTTCCAAACTCTAGAAGCAGCTCTTATCCTCATCCCCAACAAAAGGAATTTTTAATGCGTTTTGATGTTACTAGAGCTGTTGTTGTTTTTGTTTTTGTTTTCGTTGTGTTTGCTGTTTATATCATTGTTGCCATTATCGTTGTATTCCGTGTTTTGTTTTCGATGTTGTTTTTATGTTGTTGTTCAATAGGGGCACAGAATTCCCACTTGTTATGCTTGTGGATATCCTTTATAGGTTACATGGTTAACAGAAAAGAAAAGGAAAAAAAAATTAACTCATAAGTATTCCACGACTCTTAAGATAATGTCGAATCCAATTATACAACCAAGGGAAGTCCTTATCTTGACAGCGAGTGATTATTCAAGCTTCTGCATACCAAGTACACTAAAGTAAGTCTTATATTAAATCTGATTCTCAGAAACGAAATCAGAGTGATAAGAATAAAGGGGAAAGTAATTTGAGGATTCTGTCGCTGAAAAAAATACTCAAAAGCTTCTAATACCCTGGATGTCAAGAAAGATGATGAAGAGGAATATTGAGATTTAAATGGAGATGAGTGAGTAAGTGAAAGATTCTTTATTCCATGTGTCTATCCCTTGACTGCAGTGAAAGCTCTTTTGGATAGATAGAGCATACAAGAATGATATGCAGGTCGTGTTTGAATTCACTAATATTACTTTTTGGTTATAAACCATGCGTCTCCTATAAAGAGAAATGAATGATATTCCATTCAACATATTCAAGGTTTATGTCAACAAAGCAATCAGGGTTGATTTTTTTTCCAAATCTTTTTTTTTTCTTCTTTTTCTTTTATAGAGTTTAACCCGAAAATAAGTATTCATATCTCGCTTTAGGTTAATATCATCTGATAATAATTCAGTGCTGTATATCACTTGATCACTGCAGATGTCACTACACACCCCATTATTTTCTCTTTGATTATCGAGTAAATCTTTAAAACTCTTCCAAATATTTCCGTCTGTGTAAATAGGCACAAACCCTGGTTTGTCGAAACAGGTTTATAACGGTGTGAGTAGGAGACTAAAGGAGGTCAATGGGATCGTGTACTATAGCTGCTCCAGACACAGGCACTTTGGCTAGGTTTTTTTCAAGACGCAATGCATTTAAACAAATCGTCAATTAGGGTCTGTGCCTGTAGACTACTATGTACAGGTGAAGGGGCATTTTAAGTGAGTAGAATAGAAGAGTGGAGCTGAATATATAAAAATTTAGGCTACTCCTTCCATCATGTCCATAAGGCCCTCCAACATAATACTCCCAATTTATTGTTTATTTCAGTATTGATTGAAATGCTAATGATATTGAATGGAAATGCATTGCGTAGGCTATTGACTATCGTGTAATATGTTGGTATCTGCAAATGCGTGGCAATTCGGCCTTGCCGCTGTGATGTTTTGATTATTATTAATAAATCAACTATCTACTGTATCTATCAAGTCTGTGTATAATCTATACTTTACAAAAGACCGTAAAAGCCGGAAAACGTTATTTTATCTGTTATAAGGCTAGATTTCTTTCTAACAGTGGATGCGGATCAAAAATATGATCCCATAATTTGAATGGATGTTATTGTCGTGTTTTTAAAAATCACTCAGAGAAAAACAGTCACTTTTTGGAGGGGTTTGATATAATTATCAGAGTCGTTCAGGTATTTTTGTGGTCATAACTAGAAACGTTAAGTTCTTCAGCATCTACATAAAATGTAATTCATCTAATATTAATTTATGAAATATTATATATCAACCAGTCAAGTGTTTATGAATGATTTTGTTGGTCAGAATATTTCAATTTAAAGGAAATTTGTAGAATGAATTGCGCCAGATACAATATGCACTTATAATGAAAAAAAAAAACCACGCCTATACACTGTATTTTTAAATTCATTTTTTTCATTTATTACGTTTGATTAAAAACAGGGTAGTCTTTTCGGACCCCTAAAGGCCTGCTTTAAAAAAGAGCCCTGTGTACATACATATAAAGAAACTTAACAATGTTGAAACACAGACATAAGAATATACAAATCAAAATAATGATAAACCTAAATATTAAAATGAGCAAGAGTAAGGGATACACACGGTTAGCATGGTTAGAACAGTTGCTTAGGTAGTTTAACATATGAACTCACCAAATATTGTTTTTAAAAAAATCACATGTAAAACATATGGCAGGTTTTTTTTAACAAGTGCTGGTAGTTCCATATTCCAAACAGCCTAATGATTTTAAACAACCGATCTGTATAACTGATTAATTCTACACGTACCTATGAATAAAAACATGACTGAATTAACTGGTTATAATCATTGGAGTCTTCGCTCTGTTTCTGCAGATAATGAGAAAGGATGATTTTAATTAAAACATCGCATCATGCGCATCGTAACCGAAGGCTGGCTAAATTGAACAATATTTTTCACAGAGTTATAAACAAATACATTAGAATTACAACAAATGAATAATTTGAACATGATCAATATTCGCAACTATAAAAGAAATATGCTATGCAGAAAGAAAATCGAGTTAAAAAGTAGACATAAACTATTAAACAATATTATTTGTTTGTAACTGTGTTGTGTTATTCAGCAGTATGGTCATCGTGGTTGTTCGGTATGCATATTACAAGCCGGAGACAAGACTCAATTCGATTTCCAATCAAATGAGAACTATATTACACACACACACACACACACACACGCACACACGCCCACACACACAAAAGATGGCCTTCGGAACTGAAAGACAGATAGGAGAGTAGTTAGAAAAAAAAAGAATGAAAAAAAAAAAGTTGCTGAAAGTTTGAGATATAACAAAATAGAGAGAGAGAGAGAGAGAAAAGGAAACTTGGCCCCGGAGTGGAGTCAAGTTCAATATACATTTATATATTGTGTGAGTACCGCTTTGTAAATTTACAAAAGAAATGGAAAAGCATTCAATAAAAGGCCGAACTAAAACTATAACTGATTAAAAATCTTTATAGTGAATGGAATCGGACTACATCGGATGTCAGTTGTAAGAGATTAGAAAGCCATTATGATTATAATCACGCCAAAATCAGTGTTTAGCAGGTTGCAAGGAGCTGACCTAGAGAAAAATGACTGTGATTTAAGAGGAGAATGAAAATAATTGGTGAATCTAAGTCTCAAAATTCTTGAAAAAAAGAAGATAATACTAGGGGAGTAATTTCATTACTTTCTTTTCTGAGAGGTACATCTTCAAAGTGAAAAACAACAAAAAACGTCTAGACTCTGTTTTGAAAAAAGGCTGTTTTCGATTAGCACTGGATAATCTGCCCACGGCAAGAGATTAAAAGCCTCTATACTCGATCCATTCCTCTTCCGCTAATAATTTGATAAGAATCGACATTTCTATGTTAGTGTGTCACTGACGGAGGGAATGATCTACTTCTGTGAAAAAAAATACCTGAAAATGATGCTGCCCTGAAGGTGTTTTTGAAAAACAACAAAATCATGATAATTACAAGCCAATTAAAAGTCATAGCGACAGAGAATAACGTACCTTAGTCTGAAACCAAACTTTCACCGACAGTATTTGACTAAATATTTGTTCACATGACTTTATTCCGTAGAAAATGTAACTTAACATAGTAATAATTAAAAACAAATCTAGGAACATCAGGATAGTTGTTCTGAACGCTTGTCAAGCAATGGATTATTTGTAGGCAGAAAATAAGCCTTGATCCATTAAGTTTTCTTTAAAGTGTACCAATCTAAAAAAAAAAGACATTTTGCTTCGTATGTTACGGATTCATTATCACTATACTATTTTTAAAGTATGAGCTAAACATATCAATAATGTAAAGAAATATACTCTCACTTAACTTAACCCTAGAAAGACTGGGTTATTTTGACGGCTAAGAAGACTGGGGGGGGGGGCTGAATCAGCCCCACCCCCAAGATCTCGTCTGTTGACCGCGCGATCGCGACGAAAATCGGCACGCACGTCACCCACAACGTAATTTACAAAACTGAATAGTTAATTGTTCCAAAATTATTCAAATTTATTTTTACTTAATTAATTATGCTAATTTATGCATAAAATTATATATTCGGCTGTAAATCTTTAAATAAAGCTCCAAAACTGCTAACCCTTGGTCTAGACACTCTTTTTACAATTCTTATCGAATGCACATCAAAAAAATGGCGGTATAAAATTTTTTTCTCATGTCTTTTATTGTTTTTAAAATTTCTTATGTATTTCTTTTTTTTTCAACTTTTTGTTTTTTAATGTTTTTTAGATGTAAATCGTCGGCGACACTAGTCCGATCATAAGCAACATGAAATCAATTGAATTTAATCAGTAAAAGGGAAATTAATGATACATTTATGAATTTGGGCTAGAAACAGAATTTGCAGTGGATTTGTGCATGAAATCACGTTTTTGAGCAATTTTGGGTCTGACCTGCACTTACAAAATGTTGCGTTACTACGGAACCGCGTACCCGGGCATCGCAAATTTGGTCTCAAATGTTGCGCGAGACTTAAAAGAAAAAAAAGTCATGAAACGTCGCGGCGCGAACTTTTCACGTTAAGGGCTTATCGCGAAAAATGTCGAAGGGGGGGGGGGGATGAATCAGCAACCCCAAAGTCTTATTAGGGTTAAGGAGTATCCGCTGACTAGTGAAGTATATGAGTCGAATAACGGTTTTTATTGACTTCAACAGCAATTCTGACTTGTGATTTTCATTATAGATCGAGCATACGATCTTTAACACTGGGAGTAATACCCTTAAAGATTTTCTTCAAATTCCTTACCCCTTAACCCCTAAAACGTCGAGTAAAGCCCCCCCCCTTTTTTTTTTAAATTACAATTCGTTATTCCGAAGTTTCGTTATTCCGAAGGTACGTTTATTCAGAAGGTTCGTTATTCAGAAGGTTCGTTAATCCAAAAATTATTTTCGGACTAACGAACCTTATGTCATTTTCGGATTAACGAACCTTCGGAATAACGAACCTTATTCTTTTTCGGATTAACTAACCTTCATAATAACGAACCTTATTTCATTTTCGGATTAACGAACCTTCCGAACAACGAACCTTATTTCATTTTCGGACTAACGAACCTTCTGAATAACGCCACAAAATTAATGTTCGGATTAACGAACCCTTTCTCATTTTCGGACTAACGAACATCTAGGCATACGCAATTTGCGTGTTTCGGAATAACGAACCTTCGGAATAACGAACATCACCACTTTTTTTGGGGGGGGGGGAGGGGGGGGGGGGGGGGTTACATCATTCGTATGAGCTATACACAAATTATTTCTTCAGATAATTTGCATATTAATCTTCATGTTTGCGGACCCAAACCAACGATTCGCTGAAAGTTTATGAAGCCCTATTTCATGTCATTAGCGTTTCTATTTGTTAGTTTGTTACTTTGTTGATATGATTGGTTTGGTTTTCTTTGGATTTGAATGTTTCAGTTGTTGCAGCTATGGTCGTTGGGGCGCTGTTGTTTTTATTGTTTGCATTTGAACCAACGGCCAATCATTTAGGCATGTTTCATCAAGTAAAATTTTATTTCCAGTGCCTTCTTACATGCTTTTTTGCACGTAACTTGTGTGCTTTGGGGTCAATGGGTTAGTTATTCGCTTCAACACATTCCATTTTAATCCGATGAAATATCAGAAAATGGGAAATGCGTAATCATAATTAAGGCCATGCCTTGCGTAGATGTGTATCCTGGAAGCACTGAAGTGCGTTTGAATAAGTGCTTGAGGGTGTGAACATATGAAGGGTTCAGCGACAAGTCCTCATAGTTGAAAATTAATGTCCCTCATTGAACATGAGCATGATGATGAGAACAAGCTATAAAGCGTGTAGAATCACAAGCTAGGACACATTACCGGGACATAAAGAAACTTCAAATTGAAGTGTATGACGTCAGCTGTAGAGTTCAAGTTGGGATAACTTCATTGTTTTGGCATCACTGTCCATACGGCATGCGATTTCACACCGAACTTCTAAGCAGGCCAAAGTATAGAATATATGGACATACAATTCTAACTTCTAACATGTCTTTCTAATGTAATATTTCATGACACCTTTTATAGCACACAGAGAAATTTAACATCGTATGGACACATTACGAACATCTACAAGTCTTTTATGTATGGCTTGCACGCACCGTCTAAATTCTTCATCTTATGGATGGGGATGCTTTTCAAGAAGCGGTTATTTCACTTATAAAAAATAATCACTTTAGTGAAGAAATCCAAGGTGTTTTACAATGTGAGGTACACAGTGTGAAGGTCAGTAACAAAGGAAATAGTAGTAGTATACAGTAGTA
>CM057154.1:34556769-34569269 GCA_029962745.1 Echinometra lucunter
TTTATATAAGTTATAGTACACATGTCCTTACAGAGTGAAGCATGGAAGCATTATATAGTACAAGACCGAAAAACATCCACCCATATTGTTACAAAAATGTCAAATTTCAAAATATTTTTTCACGATGAGAAGTGTTGGAAATCTATTTTTGCTGTTTCGAGGAAAATCTATAAAAGTCTTCATGAACCACTGGGAAAGGATGTTTATCCTGGTTTGGTTCGGGTGCTAAACAAGAAACCGAATTCATGTATACACACCATATTTTGACTTAGGTATTGTTTTTATTTTTCTAATTATTTAACCTTATTATCTAATCTTATCTTCTTCTTTACAGTTTATACTATACAGCAGTTATGTGCGTGTCATCCTGGTCTTTATGAGCAGTGCTTCTAACCATGATAATCTAACAATGGAGACCAGGAGAGTCTTCTGATCATAATAATCAAGTTCGGTTGTTTCAATTGCTTCTAGTGTCTGAGGGGGGGGGGGGGGGGGGCATAACACATACTTATCACTAATTACCAAACATCAAATCTACATTTCTTAAAATGGGTGGAGAGTTTGTTTCTCTTTAACATACAACAAATGTTGCTGGGACCAATTCTGTGTCGCCTCCCCAGCATCCCAAATAAAACAGGCTGATAGTGAGCATTGTGCTATACAAGACCCTTCAGGCATGACGACAATAAGACAGTGTACAGAGCTGAAAACAAACCTACCAGCATCTATCAGCGATGATAGTTGGCAAACGTCTCAGGTTTCTTAGTGAAGGTTGGATCAATACCAAAGAGAGATAATTACCAGCTTTGGTGTATACGTTACAGCAGTACGACCCTCCTGATGAGTTTAATCGAGTTTATTTGAGGTTTTTTGTTTGCAGATGCTCAGTGCTGAGAGGGAAAGAACTGATGGACAAGGTTTACGACCGCCTGTTAGAAGTTATGCTATTGAACCTGAACTTGATTTTTATTTAAAGGTACACATCAACAATAATTATTCTATCAGGTCGAAATAAAAAGAAACGAATGTCATGCAAAATTCAATGACATGTTTTACACATTAATGCTTTTCTTCGAATGACCAATGACATTTTTTCCTTTTTCTCCGCTGTTTCCAGAATTGAAGCTGTATGTGTACGTGGTAGACCTGGGGTAAAGGGTCCAGGTTTCCCAACCCTGGACAGATTTAAAAATCTTTCTTACATGTCTTTTTGTGTTGTTATGTAGGTCCTAATCCATTATCTATTCGTAAAATTATACGTATGTCATTCTCTTAGCATCCTCATGCAAAGCCATAAACTGGTGTTTCATGGAGTTCATGTACTTACATTCTGGGATGAATAACTTGATTCACCAAGATATTAATAATGCCCAAATAAAAATCATACTTAACACGTCACAGCTGTATCTTGCAGCTATAAAATGGATCTTAAGCAAACCCGCAATATGTAGTAGCGCTTCAACATCAGACATACGCCGTCAGCTTCCGCAAGCGGTGTACCATGTTTTCATTGCAAATAATTTACCAAAAAACAAAACAGGCACGTTGAGAGCGAGAGCGAGAGCGCGAAGGATGGGAGGTATGCGCCCGTGGGGTTGTGTGCTTACCATGGTGTGGGCGTATATGTGTGTGTGTGTGGGGGGGGGGGGGTGAGGAAGAATACGAAGACACGGATTCATCTTTCTGGCGTATTATCCATTTCCCTTGCAATAGGTCCATTTTCTGCAAAAGTCCAAAGTTGAAGATAAATAGAGGTGATGGGCATCGGCTTACGTCAATGAAACCGAATATGAAAGAAAATATTACTCGTATTTGACGGCACACCACACTATACCACTCTACTTTTCTTTATCTGCTTGTTGTCTTTTAACATATCGGTAGCATTAGGATTCTTCATCACCCCCTGTGGCGGTACCGATTCAGATCGGTATCAGAGGAAGAGTGTTATTTCACTCAGAGCGCTTTGATTGCGAGGATTCGACCCAGCCACGATAACCACTGAATACAGTAGTGACTAAAAATTCCAGTATAACTCAGGAATTAAAGCAGGTTAGAATATAGATAGTGAAAATGTGACAATAATAATAACAAGAGGAGCAAACAGTGGCAGATGTTAAAATGAAGGATTAACTCATGCGCAAAGTAAAGCGTTACCAAAGAAGTCCAACATAAAAACAAATTACCAATGTCGTTATTGAGTAACATTAACGGTTCTACTAATGTCAAAGGTCTGAATGAGGACATTTTCCTTCTCAAAGCCAATGAAAACAATGATAAACTGGAAAGTACGCGAAGAATATTACCGCCAATCAGATTTTGAAAAAGTTAAGTGATGATAAGAAGATCAAAATTGCAACATAAAGGCTTTAAAAGATAGATAGAAAACCTACTTGTCGTTTTCTCTTAATTCTAAAAGCACTGATGTAACAGTAAATTGTTTATTTTACACTTAAACAGTGATTTTTTGATACATTTTCTTCATAGTAAATTTGTTTACCCTGTGAAATGTGAGTTTTAAGATTCCTCATTTCTCATTTTCATCGTAGGCTGTAAGATTTTGTCTTTCTAGAGACAAATCGGAAGTTTAGATATATGCTAATATGATAATAATGATAATCAATAACGTGATCATTTATTTTTTTCCATATATAGGTTTTAAACAGTTGTATATTTGTACCTTTAAAATAAATATACCCTTCTTGATATTGATAGATAAAATATATGAGCATTGTTCGTTAATATGTGAAATAAACAGTATATCCAAGATGACATGAAAGCTTGATGATTGATGGGAGGCACAGATGTTTGTGAACTGTACCGTAAAATTGCTCACATGAAAATGAGACATGAATGATCACATCCACACTGACTGCTTACGAAAACATTGAATTATTTAGACACGAACCTCTTCCATTAGTGCTCAATCAGATCTGCAAATGTTTAATTATTGCTTAAATCAACGACAGCGTGGTATATAAACTGTACAAAGAGAGCACGTTTAAAGCCATCAACGGGAAAACGAAAGTCTGGTCAAATAAGCAGAGGGAAGACTTTGAACAATCAAAGAAACAATTTTATATTCAAACAATACAGAATCCATCATGTCATGGTTAGAGGAGTATGACCTACTTTCAATTTGGAAGACCAATAACCTCTTGCATTTAAAGGTTCGTTACCAAAGCGTTGAAGCCGTGCAGCGATGATGTCAGCATTTATATAACCTCTTTCCTCGATATAAATGGGGGTGCAAGATGTGACAGCCCCTCTTAAAATTTAATTCACATGCCTTGAAATAATGTTGCCAGAATTATAAACATTATATACATCTTCCTTAGTTATTTTTAAAAAATTAGTTCTGTTTGATCTTAAGTTTGCTCTAGAACTCTTTCGCAGTATTTCGCAGCCTTTAAACATGATAAATTTCTCCCAATATGCCAAAATTTGAAATCATACAGAAGTATAATGTATAGAGAAATCAATGACATATTGTGTTCCTACACTATTATACATTCAAAGTAAATTCAGGAATTCGTTATAACAAGAAGAGATTTTAAAGCTGATGTACTGCCCAGCATAAGGTACTCTAATAGGGATAAAGTTTACATGACAATATACTAAAGTTTCTTCTTCAGATTAAATCCATAAAAACAAGTTATTATCAGTTTTCTAGCTAAAATATGTGCACATTTTAGGCTTACATTCACGGTGGAACTGCCAACGTAGTCAATCCTTGTATTCTAAGACAATGTCCGAGTAATCGAACGGCTCAGCCAACATGGCTAATATTCAACACTGAGTTAATCCGAGATATGCTTTTACTATTTCTCCTGCGATTTTGGAGTGTTATAAATGTACATAATCAATTTTGAAAATGCAAAATAATGCGGAATGAGAAACAAGCGTGTTGAATGCCTATGTGAATCACAAACGTAGAAGTTTTTAAGGGAATACAAATAAGTCATTAGGCGCTTTTAGATTGAAACTTCGACTTGTGATTAAGCCCTTCTATGCTTGTGGTGTTTTGTACTTTTATAATCCTTCTACCTTTAACATTTTCCCGCATAGCTTTTCCGTAACGTGTCGATCACACAGTAATAAGAAAAAGAAGTACTGGTATATGTTCCACAGCAAGACGTGTAATGATAGTTGTGTATCAGCGTGTATTCAATAAAGGCGCCATACGCTGCGGATAAACAGGTGTGAGTAATGCTTTCCAATTGCCTGCCATTCAATTCCACATGTCTGACTTTCTTAAGATTCAACAGCTCAGCAACACCTCTCAAACTCCTGTTGACGTGTTGGCAGAGAGTCAGCATGGACTGTTAATGAGCCGCTCGAAATGAAAACACCTCGCCTTATAGTAAATGTATTTATTAAAAGCTAAATTCAATACAATTTGTAAAATGCATGTGGTAATAGACCTGTTTACTAATGTATTCAAACTTAGACACGTCTCCCCTTCAGAACTATGGGTTATTATAACTATTTAGTTTACCGTTTAAGCATGGAATCAGGCTTGCATACATTACTAATTGTTACAATGTTGGTCAAGCCCCTAGCAAGATTCCTAATTATCCTTGTCAAGAGAAACAAATTAGTAAACAGATCTATTGACAGGAATGTTATTGAAGATAACTTTTCTAATCCTTACACTGCTAGAAAATACAGACTCGGAAAACTCATTAAAAACACCTGAACGCATAATGATTTTTCCTTCCCTCCTACCGTTGCATAAAGCACACACTCAACAATGATTTTGTGCGTTGCTTCTTTTTTCGCCCTTATTTCTTCTCTTTTATCCAGAAGCTTTTGATGCAATACATTACATAGTGCAATACCTTCTTTCCCTACACATGGCCTTTAAGAATTTAATTTACGCTTATTGAAAAGTCTCGCGACGCTTCGTTCGGATTATGTAAGCGAAGCAAGATATTTATTAAAGTCCAATCTGTTTAATGTCACGCTTACCGCTCTGACAAGCAGGTGTGTTTGAAACGTTCACATTGGCGAGAATTTGGCGTCTCAAGACAGTTTTGCACCATACCTATATGGCTTCAGACCAAACCTGCGTATCGAGTGTATGCATGGGAAAAAAGCTGTGGTTGTGTTAACTCTGTTGAATAATAGAACGTATGCGATTTGAAATTGAGCATTTTCTCCAACGTTCACACAACAACCAGCTGAATAGTTTGAATTGAAACCTTTCAGTCCTCCCTGAAAGTGCAATCAGTCAGTCTCATTTCATCATCTACCTTAAGGTGCCCTCACACTAGCGCCGTACCTACGGCCACGGACCGTATTTAGCCGAGTTTGTTAGTACTGACATGAAGTATGACGGTCACTACTACGGCTAAATTCGATCCATAACGGTCAAGTACGGTTCATAACGGTCAAGTACGGTCCATGACGGTCTTATAACGATTGTTGTATGGTCGAACGATTTACTTCTGTTAATTTTGGATCAGTCGGTCTGACTCGGTCGGAAAGGAAGTTTTGAACATGTTCAAAACTTTCTCTCCAACCGTCAGTTACTACGGTCTGTACTATGGTTAACAGAACGGTTCTTGCACGGTGTAATACGGCCTTATTACGGCAGTATGACGGTCCAGAACGGTCCAGAACTGTCAGTGACGGTCACTTAACTGTCACTGACCCTCATGAACCGACTCTAACCGTGGCTCTAGTGTGAGAGCACCTTAAACAACCCAGTGTCCATGAATAAGGATCGAGAGGGATGTCGGTATTGCTTTGTGGTATTTTTTTCCTTGTCATCCAAAGAGGTTTCATACAGCATATTTCTTCCCAGTCGATGGAATAATTATGTTGAGATGCCACAAGGATCACTTAAAGAAAGTAGGCCTATACATATTCCTTTCCAATTACGAATCCCTTCTGTTTCTTTCTTTGATCAAACCTAAATGTGTGTGTATCTGAGGTAGGAGAACATAAAACTTATATTCATTTCCATTGTTATTATTTTACTTCTTTCTAGTCATTCAATTCAAGGAAGAACAGACTCGGTCCCATTCTAAACCATTGCTATGATCAGATGATCACCAAAGTATATAAACACAGAAAGGGGTGAAAAGAAAATTAGATGCACAGTGCTTCAAGAGTTCCGCAAACACACACACACACACGCACACACCCACACACACACACACACACACCCACACACACTATATACAAGTACATGTCACATGGCACGCATAATTCACTTTAATGATTGACATGTCACCGATTCCAGGTAAAATTGTGTAAATTTCAAGGTAACTTGAGTAAATTACAAGAGGTCTCAAAAGTCAATAAACCAAGCATCGTAGAGGAACGTGAGATAGCTGTCTGGCATGTCTCCCGAGGCCATGGGATGGAGTAGCTTTCATGTCATCCTCTCATGAAAGATACATGCCGATGCTTTGAAGGTAACAAGTTAGGGGTAAGACATGGGTAGAGGGAGTCATCTCTTGCCCACCCACTCGGAAATAGAACCACTGCAAACAAGGCATCAGAACTACATGTCTTCTCTTGGACATGGTGAACAACAGACAGAGACGTGCCTCTGCTTATCATTGGTGTTCATGCCAGTAATCAATTCCATTTTAAGTTGAGCGGATAAAGTGAAACCATGTTATGCTGACCCCTCCCCCTCCATCTACCCTTCCTCGACTTTCATTTAATTCCAATTACAGAATATCGGTCGATTCGGTACGCAGGGGCAGTTAACTCCCCATACACACACAACACACACGCGCGCACGCACCCACCCACGCACGTAAGCACGCACACAATGTAAGTAATATTTCGAATGTATCCGTTGGAGTGCATGGTTTCCCCATAGGTTACCCCTCCCTCTTTTCTTGTAGAAGTGTCGACGCCTCTGAGTTGTGTATCGCAATATCGAGAGTATAATGTTTCCAAGTTAATTTCGTCAGGTGACGGCGACAAGGACCCGAGCTGATTTCTCCGTCCGAGAATTAGTGCAGAAGATATGACAGTACGAGTTACCAGGGACACATCGTATTTTTTTCGTCCTTTTAGCAAATTAAAACCAGCATGTTAATTTGATCTTACAGCACTTTAATGTGTCTGATGATTTCTTTTCGTTTGTATTTCAAAACCCGTTCATGAAATGCGCGGTCTAAATCACGAAACAAATTCATGTCCTACAGTCAACATATTTAAAGATAATCTGGAGTTCTTGTCATGCGATCTGGTCATGCGAAAGAAACTGTTCCAAAGCAAGTGGGAGAGGAAGATTAGTTGTATACAAGCACAGGTGTCTTGTGTGAGCTTTGGAGATTATCAGATTGATAAGAAATTCACTTATTACTTTCCCCAAAGTTAACTAGAAGAAACTAGTACATGGGACCACATAGAAATCTGGCATGAATGTTATATGCCCCAATTTTCATTTTTCTCCTGTTCATATTTCCAATATGAGGGCATTTTAAGAGCAATCCTTTCTAGGGAACTTCCTAACTGACATGGAAAGAATGAAAGCTCACAAAATTATTTTTCACCTTTCCCAGAACTCAAGATTCTCTTTAAAAGGGCACTGTTATTATTCAAACAAATTGCATTAGGAAATGTTATTTCGATAGATGTAATACTAATCTTTATTATCAGTATATTTCAAGGTACTAGTCCACTAGACCCTTAATTCTACACCTAATAAGATCTGTAGAAGAAAATATAATTCATACCCTTCTGTTTAGGTTTCCTAGCTTATTCTGCCTCTTTGTTTTCATTAGTAAGCGCTTTGCCATAAGAGTGATCCCCATTTTCAAGCATACTTGCTTTGAAACCATATATTTTAGTCATAACAAAGTTACATGTAATCTGCAAGTTGCTTACCTGGTTTCAAGCCTTCAAATGTCACCTTGCATAATAACGTTTCTTTCCCAGACTGCATATGTAATATATGTCCCTGTTTTCATTTCGCGAAAACATTGTTCAAGATTTCACTACATCAGTTGTATAGAGAAAACTGGTTCAGTTTCAGGGACGGTTCAAAGGCAGTCTGAAAAGAAGCGACATTTTTTTCCCCAAACCTTCGAATTTTGCTCTTTGGAATCTCCCGGCCCCTTTCCAAACTGTGGAAGCAGCTCTTATCTTCATCCCCGACAAAAGGATTTTTCAAATGCGTTTTGATGTTACTAGAGCTGTTGCTGTTTTTTGTTTTTGTTTTCGTTGTGTTTGCTGTTTATATCATTGTTGCCATTATCGTTGTGTTTCGTGTTTTGTTTTCGATGTTGTTTTTATGTTGTTGATCAATAGGGGCACAGAATTCCCACTTGGCATGCTAACTCACAAGTATTCCACGACTCTTCAGATAATGTCGAATCCAATTATACAACCAAGGGAAATCCTTATCTTGACAGCGAGTTTCTGCATACCAAGTACACTAAAGTAAGTCTTATATTAATCCTGATTCTCAGAAACGAAATCAGAGTGATAAGAATAAAGGGGAAAGTAATTTGAGGATTCTGTCGCTGAAAAAAATACTCAAAAGCTTCTAATACCCTGGATGTCAAGAAAGATGATGAAAAGGAATATTGAGATTTAAATGGAGATGAGTGAGTAAGTGAAAGATTCTTTATTCCATGTGTCTGTCCCTTGACTGCAGTGAAAGCTCTTTTGGATAGATAAAGCATTCAAGAATGATATGCAGGTCGTGTTTGAATTCACTAATATTACTTTTTGGTTATAAACCATGCGTCTCCTATAAAGAGAAATGAATGATATTCCATTCAACATATTCAAGGTTTATGTCAACAAAGCAATCAGGGTTGATTTTTTTTCCAAATCTTTTTTTTTTCTTCTTCTTTTTCTTTTATAGAGTTTAACCCGAAAATAAGTATTCATATCTCGCTTTAGGTTACTATCATCTGATAATAATTCAGTGCTGTATATCACCTGATCACTACAGATATCACTACATACCCCATCATTTTCTCTTTGATTATCAAGTAAATCTTTAAAACTCTTCCAAATATTTCCGTCTGTGTATATAGGCACAAACCCTGGTTTGTCGAAACAGGTTTATAACGGTGTGAGTAGGAGACTGAAGAAGGTCAATGGGATCGTGTACTATAGCTGCTCCAGACACAGGCACTTTGGCTAGGTTTTTCTCAAGACGCAATGCATTTAAAGAAATCGTCAATTAGGGTCTGTGCCTGTAGACTACTGTGTACAGGTGAAGGGGCATTCTAAGTGAGTAGAATAGAAGAGTGGAGCTGAATATACAAAAATTTAGGCTACTCCTTCCATCATGTCCATAAGGCCCTCCAACATAATACTCCCAATTTATTGTTAATTTCAGTATTGATTGACATGCTAATGATATTGAATGGAAATGCATTGCGTAGGCTATTGACTATCGTGTAATATGTTGGTATCTGCAAATGCGTGGCAATTCGGCCTTGCCGCTGTGATGTTTTGATTGTTATTAATAAACCAACTATCTACTCTATCTATCAAGTCTGTGTATAATCTATACTTTACAAAAGACCGTAAAAGCCGGAAAACGTTATTTTATCTGTTATAAGGCTAGATTTCTTTCTAACAGTGGATGCGGATCAAAAATATGATCCCATAATTTGAATGGATGTTATTGTCGTGTTTTTAAAAATCACTCAGAGAAAAACAGTCACTTTTTGGAGGGGTTTGATATAATTATCAGAGTCGTTCAGGTATTTTTGTGGTCATAGCTAGAAACGTTAAGTTCTTCAGCATCTACATAAAATGTAATTCATCTAATATTAATTTATGAAATATTATATATCAACCAGTCAAGTGTTTATGAATGATTTTGTTGGTCAGAATATTTCAATTTAAAGGAAATCTGTAGAATGAATTGCGCCAGATACTATATGCTCTTATAATGAAAAAAAAACAACCCACGCCTATACACTGTATTTTTAAATTCATTTTTTCATTTATTACGTTTTATTAAAAACAGGGTAGTCTTTTCGGAGCCTAAAGGCCTACTTTAAAAAAGAGCCCTGTGTACATACATATAAAGAAACTTAACGATGTTGAAACACAGACATAAGAATACACAAATCAAAATAATGATAAACATAAATACTAAAATGAGGAAGAGTAAGGGATACACACGGTTAGCATGGTTAGAACAGTTGCTTAGGTAGTTTAACATATGAACTTACCAAATGTTGTTTTTTAAAAATCACATGTAAAACATATGGCAGGTTTTGTTTTTTTAACAAGTGCTGGTAGTTCCATATTCCAAACAGCCTAATGGTTTTAAACAACCGATCTATATAACTGATTAATTCTACACGTACCTATGAATAAAAACATGACTGAATTAATTGGTTATAATCATTGGAGTCTTCGCTCTGTTTCTGTACTATGAGAAAGCATGATTTTAATTAAAAACATCGCATCATGCGCATCGTAACCCAAGGCTGGCTAAATTGAACAATACTTTTCACAGAGTTATAAACAAATACATTAGAATTACAACAAATGATAATTTGAACATAATCAATATTCGCAACTATAAAAGAAAAATGTTATGCAGAAAGAAAATCGAGTTAAAAAGTAGACATATACTATAAAACAATATTATTTGTTTGTAACTGTGTTGTGTTATTCAGCAGTATGGTCATCGTGGTTGTTCGGTATGCATATTACAAGCCGGAGACAAGACTCAATTCGATTTTCAATAAAATGAGAACTTATATTACACACACGCACACACACAAAAGATGGCCTTCGGAACTGAAAGACAGATAGGAGAGTAGTAAGAAAAAAAAAGAATGAAAAAAAAGTTGCTGAAAGTTTGAGATATAACAAAAGAGAGAGAGAGAGAGAGAGAGAAATAAAACTTGGCTCCGGAGTGGAGTCAAGTTTAATATACATTTATATATTGTGTGAGTACCGCTTTGTAAATTTACAAAAGAAATGGAAAAGCATTCAATAAAAGGCCGAACTAAAACTATAATTGATTAAAAATGTTTATAGTGAATGGAATTGGACCACATCGGATGTCAGTTGTAAGAGATTAGAAAGCCATTATGATTATAATCACGCCAAAATCAGTGTTGAGCAGGTCGCAAGGAGCTGACCTATAGAAAAATGACTGTGATTTAAGAGGAGAATGAAAATAATTAGTGAATCTAAGTCTCGAAATTCTGGAAAAAAAGAAGATAATACTAGGGGAGTAATTTCATTACTTTCTTTTCTGAGAGGTACATCTTCAAAGTAAAAAACAACAAAAAACGTCTAGACTCAGTTTTGAAAAAAAAAAGATGTTTTCGATTAGCACTGGATAATCTGCCCACGGCAAGAGATTAAAAGCCTCTATACTCGATCCATGCCTCTTCCGCTAATAATTTGATAAGAATCGACATTTCTATGTTAGTGTGTCACTGACGGAGGGAATGATCTACTTCTGTGAAATTATAGAAAAAAATACCTGAAAATGATGCTGCCCTGGAGGTGTTTTTGAAAAACAACAAACTCATGATAATTACAAGCCAATTAAAAGTCACAGCGACAGAGAATAAAGTACCTTAGTCTGAAACCAAACTTTCACCGACAGTATTTGACTAAATATTTGTTCACATGACTTTATTCCGTAGAAAATGTAACTTAACGTAGTAATAATAAAAAAAAAACAAATCTAGGAACATCAGGATAGTTGTTCTGAACGCTTGTCAAGCAATGGATCATTTGTATGCAGGAAATAAGCCTTGGTCCACTAAGTTTTCTTTAAAGTGTACCAATCTCAAAAAAGACATTTTGCTTCGTATGTTACTGATTCATTATCACTATACTATTTTTAAAGTATGAGCTAAAGCTATTAATTATGTAAAGAAATATATTCTCACTTAACTTAACCCTAGAAAGACTGGGTTATTTTCACGGCTAAGAAGACGGGGGGGGGGGGCTGATTCAGCCCCCCCCCCCAAGATCTCGGCTGTTGACCGCGCGATCGCGACGAAAATCGGCACGCACGTCACCCACAACGTAATTTACAAAATTGAATAGTTAATTGTTCCAAAATTATTGAAAATATTTTTAATTAATTAAATATGCTAATTTATGCGTAAAATTATATATTCGGCTGTAAATCTTTAAATAAAGCTCCAAAACTGCTAACTTTTGGTCTAGACACTCTTTTTTTTCTTATCGAATGTACATAAAAAAAATGGCGGTATAAATTTTTTTCTCATGTATTTTATTGTTTTTAAAATTTCTTATGTATTTCTTTTTTTCAACTTTTTGTTTTTTAATGTTTTTTCGATGCGAATCGTCGGCGACACTAGTCCGATCATAAACAACATGAAATCAATTGAGTTTAATCAGTAAAAGGAAACTCAATGATACATTTATGAATTTTGGCTAGAAACAGAATTTGCAGTGGATTTGTGCATGAAATCACGTTTTTGAGCAATTTTGCGTCTGACATGCACTTACAAAATGTTGCGTTACTACGGAACCGCGTACCCGGGCATCGCAAATTTGGTCTC